>JASAND010002687.1:0-20724 GCA_030248195.1 Trissonchulus latispiculum
TCTTTTTCTTTTAACTTTCAGCCTATTCCCAGTTTCACGTAATTGTTGTCACACATACACAAATTTTCATAGTCACCTTTAATTATTATTAACTAATTAGTTAACCTATAATTATCAACAGGTGACCGAAGTGAGTTCATTATTACTTTATTACACATGCACCATAATTAACCTAATAGGTGTCAACAATCTTGCGTAGACATAAAATTTTCATTTTCAGCCATAGTTGACCTTAATAAACCATTACTAACTAATTAGTTAACTACTAATTAGTTGACCGAAGTTAGGTCAACACATGCTCTTTACGTTGACATAAAACTTTTCACATAAAGTTTCCCAATCTTACGTAATTGGAGACATAAAATTTTCATTTTCAACCAATGTTTACGTCTTTGAGACAGGTGCAATCAAACTAGATTAGGCGAATTGGTAAGCTTTGGGAGACAGGTTTGAGTCCTCAGTATGCTATTCATATGAGCCAGCTAGAAGGCAAGGAAGAAAACAATTTTTGAAACAAGCAGGCTGCTAACAGGGAGAAAGACTTTTGACAGGTTAAAGTCCTCAGTATGCTATTCATATGAGCCAGCTAGAAGGCAAGCATGAGAGAAATTTTTAAAGCAAGCAGGCTGCTAACAGGGAGAAAGACTTTTGACAGGTTTAAGTCCTCAGTATGTTATTCATATGAGCCAGCTAGAAGGGAGAGAAATTTTTAAAGCAAGCAGGCTGCTAATAGGGAGAGAAAGATTTTTGACAGGTTTGAGTCCTCAGTGTGTTATTCATATGAGCCTGCAGAAAGGCAAGCAAGAGAGAAATTTTAAAGCAAGTAGGCTGCTAACAGGGAGAAAGACTTTTGACAGGTTTGAGTCCTCAGTGTGTTATTCATATGAGCCTGCTAGAAGGCTGTTAATAGGGAGAGAAAGATTTTTGACAGCTTCGAGTCCTCAGTATGTTATTCATATGAGCCTGCAGAAAGGCAGCTAACAGGAGACTCATGTCATCTGAAGTACGTAACTACAAATCTTGGATTCCTTAAGTGTTTATTTTCTTCCTTCCATTTCAAGGTTAATACAAAGGTCCACATGTCATATAGAAGGATAAAGGCAAGGAAAATTTAGTTATTTAAGGAAAATGGAAATAATTTGTAGAAATATAGTTGGCCTTTACAACTCTGAAGCAAGTAGGTAGCAGAAGCGTCATTGACAAACAGTCAGGTAAATAGAAGTTTGAAAATGTTACTTAATTAAATTTACGTACTTAATTAGACAGTTAATTAACAAACACTAATTAGGCAGGTAAACAAACTATAGTCTAGCAAACTTAAAGTTAAATACGTAGACAAATACGTAAGTAAAGTAATATAGTCAAATAACACTATTACAAATTTTAGTACAATGTTAGAAAGCTAAGCTAAGCTAAAGGGAAAATTGGCCAATAATGACCTTGAGAACATCTGCACCCGATGATTAATGACCTTACCTGTATGATTAATTAGCTCCCATTTGACTCCAGCACACCTGTACAAAGTGCGGTCATTTGATGTCTCCTATACTACTTTAGTTTTTCTAATTGTAGCTTTTTGAAGTATCATAATGATTTATTTATAATTTTTGTGTTTAAAGTGTTTTACTGTGAACTCTTCAGTATTAAATTGATGTAGTCATGAAAACGGTTGAGTTAGTAAACATAAACTGGAGATGTCACTGCTTATTCATACAGTCATTAAATGCTTATTTAAGGAAATATAATACTATCTATTTTTAGCGATATTTTAGTCTAATGTTTTGCTTTGAGACTGCAGTTTCTGATTTCTGTGTCAACGTTGCCTGCGTCTGGAGATAGTACTAGTCGGCGGTGGAAGCTCGGATATCACGTTTCTAACAAAACGTCGACCTTTAAAAGATGACACAAAACGAGTTTACCATAAAGAACTTCAGTTTTCAGACTACAAATATTTCAGTTTTCTTTGGCAGGGCTATAGGCATATAGCCTATTCAAAAACGTATCATTACAGTTTGGGAACAAATTCAAACTTAAGCTTGGTTCGATTGTGCCTGGGTGGCTCAATCGGTAGAGCGTTGGCCTAGATCGCCAAAGGTTGAGGGTTCGATCCCCACCTCAGGCCCGAATTTTTTGAGTCGGAGCTGCTTGCTGTAGTGACATCCTTGTTTCTTTCGTTTATAATCTTGTATTATTTCTACAATTTCAGGTTCGGGCGCATCTTTGGGCTTGCTCAGGCAACGTATGGACATTAGGGACATGGCACCCAGTAAAAATGTAGAAATGATAGGATTTATTAATACTGAAACATGCTATGAAGTAAAGGGATCTGGTAACGTATCCCTGTATAGGTGTAGAGGTAGGTATGCACTGATTCCAGAGAAAACAGAAGGAAAAATGGGACTGAATTAGCCGCCAAGAGTAGGCTTTATTAAACTACAGTATAGAGTTGCAATCTCCTGTTAATAGACAAATGAGGGTTTCAGGGGGGCTCGCTTTGTGTTAAATAGACTAGGCCAACAAAACAAACAAATTGAAAAGAGAGAGGGTGCATTTCCAGGAAGGTTAGCTCATTAGAGATTCAGCGAAAGCTCGCATGAATTATCAGAAACGGGCTCTTTAGTACCTTTCCAGGCGCTCAAGTAGGAAGGGAAAGAGGGGACCCTCACCAAAGGAATCTTGTTACAAATTTAGTCATTAGGGTTCCTTTATTCCCCAGTAGATCATTGCATTAGACACACGACTGACTGACGACATTCCACCTATGTAAGCAGAATTCCTCCTGATATCACTCCGTTGCTTAAGATCCAAGTTTCAATCAAAAGACGTCTACAGCTATGCCAGTCTTTGCTACAGTTCAGCAAGTATATAGTAGCAAGTAACACTCCATGATGACTACTGAAATTTGTCGCAAAATTGTACATTTAAGACCTCTAACTTCCAATGTACACCTTTGGTGATGTATGTCCCTGAAATTTGCTAGGGTTGTAGTGCATACCTAAATCTAAGCCTTGCTGAGACATCCTACATTGCATGGTTTACACACTCCAATGAACTGACAAGATCATTCCTTCAAGATAAAAATTCAACTGCATGTTGGCAAAAAAACAATAACCTTTCGACTTTGCTGAAATGGCACTGCCCCAGTCATGTGCACCAGGTCTTTGCTCTTTTGGATTTCTTATTGCCCTTGAAGTTGTTGTGTGGTGACTCCATTCCACAAAAGCTTTGGATTTCTTGTCTTTGGTTTTGACCACACAGAATGCACTTAGACATGACCAGACTAATAGCGACTAGACATTATCATACACTGCCGCAGGATCTGATATGAACATAGTTAAGTTTTATGTTTTCTGACTTAGTCCCCACTTATTAGTTTGTACAACTTTAGTCGAGGTGACCATGTGTGACATTTCACATGTGAATAGTTGGTGGCATACGTATAAGTTCAAGAGATCATAGGGCAACGTGAGGAATGGAGCCTTAGACCCATCCAGACGCAAAACGGGTAGGCCTAGGCCCCCCTCGACGAAAGGAAAAAACGGGTAGATCGTCTTGTCTAGTACACAGAAAACGAGTTGACCCCTCACAGAGTTTTACTCAAAGTTGCACATTTTAAGAAAACTTCAGTGATCTCTTCAAACCATTTCTTATAAGTCTTGCAAAACGTTATTTCATTTTTTGGCCAATTTTTGCCAGCAATTTGCACTAATTTTGGGTCGACCCCACAAAGTTTTGAAATTTTCAGGGGTAGCCCTTAGTCGAAGTCGGTGCATGCCCACCAGATTCGAATCCCCATTTTGATGTAAAGATGTGATTATTATGACATCGCATTATGTATTTATTGATAACGAAATCGAGTTATTCAATCAGAGCACAGAGATTTGGTGTCTATTAATTTGGACTAGTAACAAGGCATGGTCTGTGAAAATGGTACCCAGTACTTAGTACTACTTTGGCAAATAATGAAAAACTTCATAAATCATTATCTCTCAATTATCATCAATGAGTATATTTCCGAAGACTATACTTGGAAATGATGGTACAGATTTAAGTGTGGCTAGTCGGCAGCTGAATGCAGAGTAGATTGCCACACTGCACTTAACCCTTCCCTGTTCACACTTATTAATTGTGGTATATGAGATTAGCAAGGTGCAGGCTGTTTGTGGGAGGAGAATTCCTACGGAGTAGAGCCAACGGACAAACGACATACATCGAAAGCAGCACGGTCACTTCTGCCCCGGAGCGTATAAGATGACTCCATGCAGTAATCATTCCGTACCACACCTATTTCCCTACGCTCGCTCTTCTGCACAGAGTTTGATTCCACTTTTGGCCACTCACCGGGTAAAATAAATTGATGAAAATGTATGTTTGAGTTTGTGTTCTAAAACATTTTGTCCGACAGGGTGCTAATTTAAATGACAGCTGAGTTTAACACCCAGCTAAATATTAAAAAACACTGCGACTGTTTACCCTCCTGAAGGAAATGGTACGGTAGAAAGATTTAATCATAGCTTAGGACGCGATCTGCGATATTACGTCAACAACCTACAGACGGAGTGGGACATATTTTTGGGCTCTAGCGGGTTTGCTTACAACAACAAGTCATGGCGGGGAAAATATTAGAGTGCTCTTCCATCCGCAGCATACATCCGAAAATGACTCTTACTGTCAGTTTCACCGTGCTGTAACCAAGCTAAATCCACACAAAATGAACCTCTATTTCATCCGCAAATACAGACGCCAGAGAATCTATAGTTTGAAACAAAATTCACAAGTTTAATTTATTTTTAGGGCTAACAGAAATGCAAGTGAGGGTTTGTGCAGTCACTGTACAGTCTGCGTATTTATGTAGTGGATGGTCGCCCGCTTGATTTATGAATTGTTTTGAGCAGATTAAATTATTTCAAACAAAACCAATTGCGTAAAATGGCGGAGCAGCTTAGCTATTATTTTCAAGGCGTTCAGCCGGAAGCTATGGATGATAATGGAGCAACATTCTACAAACATTATAAAAAATAGTACAACGGGTCATTTCATCATTGGCATAAATGCGGCTCTTTGTTCTCTAAGATAGTCTGGTTCTCCTCTTCTCATCATCGGCATAAAACTAGGCCTTTTCATCATCGGCATAAATGAAGGTCGTTTCATCATCGGCATGAAACCAGGTCTCTTCATCATGGGCATAAATGACGGTCGCTTCATCATCGGCATAAAGCTAGGTCGTTTCATCATCGGCATAAAGCTAGGTCGTTTCATCATCGGCATAAAGCTAGGTCGTTTCATCATCGGCATGAAACCAGGTCTTTTCATCATTGGCATGACACTTCGTATCTGCATTGGAAGCTTGCGTTTCGCCTAAAACAGCAGTTATCAAAAGAGGCGCTTGCAATATCCAACCAATCTGACTCAATCTTCGGGAAAGGTTAGTTGGTGCTACTTTCAGGACAGGTAGCTGGTGCTAATTATTAGCAATGTGTCGATATTAAATAATTCCGTGATTGGCTTACTACTTACACAACAGTGAAAAATTGAAATTGTCAAAACAAAGCTCAAATTTTGCGGAAATACAAAAATGTACTGTAGAGGCACGTTTTTCAATTTTCATCTTGATTAACTTGAGTTATCAAGTATCCTTGAAAATTATCTGGTGCCTGGATTTATTTATTTTGCTAAATCTTTCGTCCGGTGTCTTTTAAATTTGAATGCAGTACAGGTTTGTACCTTGTGTTTAAAATAAATTAGTGTAACTATTTAGTTTCCTCTTATTTTTCTTGCAGCTTTCCAGGGTAATTGTAGGAGTTGACTCAGAAAAACTCCTTCTTTTTATGCAGGCTTCGTGAGCAGCTCTATAGTAGGCCTGCCGTCTTCAGGAAGGAAACCACCTGCCAGGTATCTTCCCAAAGGTTCTGGACTGAGGTGGACGCCCCTAGAATTTGCAAGCGGCGGTGGTAAGGGCCGGGCATCGTAGTTGCAGGTGGTCTAAGTTGTCGTCGTTTTCCTAACAACGTTCATAGGTAGGTGAATTGGAAGCAGCTATTCGAAACCAGCTGGAATAAGGTGCACGTCTGTCTTCTGGATAGACCGGTTTCCAGGTTTCGATGTGAGGGACTGCGGGCGCACTGACGGGCCGCAGCGGGGTGGGAAACGGATTCGCACCGCTTACTCCTGGAGTTTCTGGTGATGAGTGCCTTGGTCGTAGACAGGCATATTGCCACCTCCGGCTGGTCAGAGGGGAAGCCTCTATTGTCAGTCCATCCGCTTCTTCATTCCCATCTATTCAACGGTGGCCAGGGATCCACTGGAATCCAGTCGGGATTCTCATGATTCGTAGCAGCTGCCAAATTTCTTGCTTTTGGTCACTCTCTGCGACTGCAGAACCTTGAGACAGGCGCTAAGCAGCAGATAGGAAATCGGTGCAGAAAAGCAGAAATGGATTTCTGAGTAGTATATCCCGGTGTTCTGCCATCAAGCTGTCAATACTCTTGTCAATGCCTATAACTCCATTGTGGTTCCAGCGCCACGACTCAGCAACAGATCCATCGGACCAGACTTTGATGTTGGGGCTAGCATGACTGGTAAGGGCAGCTGCAGTTCGTCCCTGTTTGTCAATGTCTAATTTGCCAAGTCCTGGGTTGGAAGTGAAACACGAGATCTTAATTCCCTGTTCCCTCCCAGGAATGAATGAATGAATGCTGGTATGGCCGGCATTCGTTCAAGACTGACATCTTCCAGTCCAGTTTGTCGATTCTGCCCCTTCTTCTCTCTAGGACTTCATAGATTTTTGCCTGAGTCGTGCTTAATCAATAAAGCAATCTTCAAGTTTACTCCATGTTGTTTGTTCAGAGATAGCTTATTCATATCTGTACAACAACTTCCCCGCACACCAACGGTGGTGAAGTAGCCAAAAACTTACCTGTTATAAGTCACACTGTCAGCAAAAGCAGCCCAATTTCCAGCTGTTTATTTTGTATGAAAACCACACCTGTGCAAAAGGCAAAGGTTTGAGGGATGAACTGGTCGACTGGGTAATTAACCCATTGCTTCCAAGAACTGGGAATCGACAGTGCTCAATGGTCAATGGCTCAGAGACAGTTGCACACATTGAATTCGAATTCCAGTTAAAGCTCTCTCTCTCTCTCTACTGAAGCCCCTGTCGCTCAGTAGGCAGGCTAACAGGAGTACGCCGGTTCGAGTGCTCTCAGGAGATAGATTTTTTCCGGTGCTTCATGGTGTGCAACCTTCTTTCGCTCTTTAATCAGGTTATCCAACCTCCTCCCCAAAACCTTATGACTGATGCGATCTGTAGCTTGAAATCTGGTGATGTTGCTGTCTTTTCAATACTACGTGGAATAAATATAGCAAACATAAAGATTCCCTACCGTGTTCAGATAGTCCTCCAGGCTTTCATCAGCTTCCACTGAGCATACAACATATGCAGAAAATAATACAATAAATAAAAACAATATACGTTCCAACCCCATGTGCATACCCAATTAAAGACGAATGCCTGAAATAATAATCAAACAATACGCTTTGAATTTATAGAAAAATTGTTTTACTGTAGATTCCAAAATATTACAAAAGTGATCCCAACCTTGTCTTAGTCACAGGACCAGCCCAGTGAGCCCATTCATTCGAATCTATGCACATACCAGACGCCCTAAATGAGGCTGTGCAAGCAGTTAATAATGCAGTGAAATTTCTAAATTTTTGCAATTGGAATAAATTGGCGCAGGATACTCTACTTTCAAACGACTGTAAACGTCACTTTATCGACATTTTTCTGTAATTATCTCTATTTCGTCGACACTAAAACGACCTTAGCATGTCGGAAGTCATAACGGATGTAAATGTTCTGGCTATTTCCATCCATCTGTTTTTCAAAATACGAAAATAATCAAAACACAAAACACAACATAAAATTCACTTTATTTTGTGCTTTGATTTAAATCTACACGTGCGTTGATTGCGCTAATTTTTGAATTATTTCGCGCATTTTGAAACAACAACACAAAACAAAAAGCACAAATCAAAAACCGCAGCTAAGTCGTATGTTACGCGGTTTGATATTTTGGGATCTACACAAACCAAAATCAAAACAAAAATGTCAACAAAAGACGCAATACAACAAACCAAAAACTCAAAATGCAAAACCTCAAATGTTGTTGTGAGTTGCCAGATCATGGCTTGTGGCTGGAAGTGAATAGTACTGAAATAAGAATCAAGACCAACTTCAGCATCAGGAACGGGCTCAGGGTGGATGCTGAGTTCTTCATAGGGTGTCTAAAATCAGTTTCCATTTCAGGATGGACATGTAATCAGAATCGGGCTTATGGTCCTGATGCTGAGGTTAATCTTGATCCTGATTTGGATACTGATTATAATCCGTGATTTATTGTTATAATCCATAGCTCTAAGACATGATCTAGCGAATCACAGCAACTTTGATTTTTTGTTTTTCGTTTTAGTTTGTTATATTGCGTCTTTTTACATTCTTGTGTTGATTTTGGTGTGTTTAAATCCAAAAATATCAAAGCGTGTAACATACCGCTTAGCACCGGGTTTTGTTTTGTGCTTTGCGAAATAATTAAGAAATTAGCTCAATAACGCTCGTGTGATTTAACACAAAGCACAATACGAAGTGAATTTGGTGTCGTTTTTGTGTTTTGATTTGTTCGTATTTTGAAAAACAGATGGACGCGACATACATGACAACTTATAGAATTTTGCACACCGTTTTGTTTGTTATAAAGACACTTGGGATAAAATTCATAAAGAAAAACTTGTGATGCAATATTTCCTCACACATGTTGAAAAGGACTACCATTCATTACATAAAGAAATGTGTGCCAGTCTCTGGTGTTTTTCGATTCAAAAATCTACATATAAATATATAATGCTACAGCTGACAGACGGCGTATAAATAGCTGCATGAGAGAGACCGCCTTAAAGAACGGCTTGACTTCATTATAACCTCACTTCCTAACTAATGTATAACTTTGCTAATTATCATAAATTTCATGAAACAGGCTCAAGGTAAAATTAACTATTTCAGGTTACTTTGCGTACTTTCCTACCCTTTCAACAAGCATTTTAGTGTACAAGTCGAAGGCTGATTTTGTGTACACAATGGTTCATTTAATTAATTCGCAAGAGATCGGAGACACCCATCCGCTGTAGTGCTAAACTACAACTTTGCAAAATATAAATCAATTATGTGAAAAGTTTTGTGCTCAGTTGACAATTTAATTTCTTGCATTACAGCAACGTTCGGTCATATAATTTTTATAAGGGTATAGCTAGCAACTGCACTCGAGCCCTTCACAGCAAAAGCTAAGTGCTGGTTGGTCAGTAGACATAAAATAGCTATTCTGGTGCAACATAAGAACCATATTTGGTTCAGGGTTGGAGACATACCAGAGTTCTAAAATGATTTCTGTGAATAAAGAGCTGTTTGGGGATGTCTTACATGGGGAAAGTTTGGCCAAACCTAAAGGACAGAGCGCGGACACGGGTGCCTATTTGATTCAGAGAACTAGCTGTACATTACGACGTGTACTCTGAAATTGCAAAATTCGTACATACAAGTACAGTTTAAAAAACTAGTTGGTGTTTGAGGTCGGCTAACAAGCTCCTGTTGTCATCTAGGCCGTCCGGCCTGACAAAATGAAACTTACGCGCCTGATCAAAAAGTAACTTTCTTCGTTTCCGATTCAGCAAATTAGGTAAGATTTTCAACTTTATTGGACCTTTTAAAAAATTTTAAGCCTTTTTCGCAAAATTCAGCTTTAACATTGTAAACCTTTATTAATTTTCTTCAACTCAGAAACATTTTAAAGTTCAAGCTAAAGTTAAAGTTTAAGTTAGGCTACAGTCACAAATCTAATTTCCAGTGAATGCTTTTTATTTTGTATTAAAGTTTTAAGATTTCCTCTATCTGAATAGCCGTTGCCAGAAAAGAACAGCGATCAAATTGCACAGAATCTCTTCGTCTCGCAAATACGGTGATTTCTGATAGCTTACGTTTATTGTATACTACAGAGCTAGAAAATTAAGTTTTTAAGAAAGATTGCAAAACCCAATGACTGTCCAAAGTTTATTTTCGACAGGAATAAAATTTCAAATAAGATCGTAAACTGAAAACTGCAAAGCAAAACAAACTTTTGACTGAACACGCCAGCCCCGGCTCGAAGCCAGGAACGACCAAACGATTTGACCAACACCTAAATTTTTGTAACTCGACCCGACCAATCTAGGACCTGCGGTGTAAAGGCATTTTCCTCTGTCGAGGTTCAACTTCCATCACGACCAACTCTTTATGCCAGCAGTTGAGTGCCACCAATGCTCAAGCGAGTGCTTGCGTGAACTAGAATTCCCGAAATCGAAAGCACATCTAAGCCGTACAGATTTAGGCACTGGAATATAAGGTTTGAGCTTCCGGAATAGTAAACCGTTTCTACAGTTACCTAAGCGTAAGGTTCAGAATTTAACTCCCACATTACCACATTTTCACAATTCGCCTTCGAGCTGAAAAGTAGAGAACAGTTAGTGTAATAATCTGGAAATTATGAAAATGTCAAAAGCTTTAGTGATATTTCAAGGGTTTTTCTTGTAAACAGAATAGGATTACGTGCATACTCTCTGCTATTTGATTTAACATTTTAAGTATCTACGGCTTAAAGTAGGGCGTATTTTCTCAACTGTATCACATGACGGTTAATTTAGTTGGAGTCTCGGAATTTATTCGGATAATTGACCACTACATCAAACTTTCGGACACTCAGTGTGGACAATATGACACATAAATTTTCAAGGGGTCATTTGATGCTAATTAGTCGTAACGTTATCCCAAAGCTACGAAATGTAACAAGGAGCTTAAAATTAGCATTGCTAACCTTGTCATTAATTTGGCAATGTTACTCAGTCACAAACCTTACAAAAACTTTTGCTTGGCCAGGAATCGGACTACGTACTGACCGATCTGCAGAAAGAAATTCTAACATTACACCGCAGGGCTCGGGAGAGAAGAGCGCAGAATTTCCACTTCAATGACACCGTTTCAACAGCACAATTTTGACAAGTAGAAAAAATAGCTTAACCTATTTAGATCACCTTAGTCATAAATGCTCTTATCGATGTAAAAAACATCTCAATGCAAAAACATTTAAAATTTAGTCATTACATTTCATTTCCAAATACAATTTAGAATTTAACTCAAAAATGGTATACGAACCAGGTGAAGTGTTGTGATTTTAAAATGCAGTTTTTCGTCAAAACTTTTAATTATTGAGATAACATATATAATATATATATATAATATAATCGATAAAATAAAACAAAATTGGCCTTGGAAAATTATCTAACCACCCACTAGTGTGAAACGAGGATTTTCACTGCAGAGTACCCTAACCTTGACTTGAGTGCTACTTTTGCATCATACCCGGTAACTGGTAGTTTCAGTGAAAAGAATTGGGAAAAAGACTCGGAAATGAAAGTTTGTCTTTTCTTCTTCCAGAAGTCGCTGACCGAGAGAAAGTTGGAGAGAATAACAACTGCGAGTTGAGTTGTACCTAGAAAGAGTGAAATAGACTGCACACGGAGCGCCGAGAGAGGCTTTTTGGTTCTTCTTTTAGTATTGGATTTCATTAGGGAGAAAAGCAAATTGGTCATTCAGATTTTTAGACTTTGCATTAGCATAAATACACATAAAATCTTTCCCTCCCAACACATCACTCCTGTCTCTTTGCTCTCTTCTTTCGTTTCCGTTCCTGAACGACTGACGTTTCAACTGCCGGCTGGTCTAAGCCTGAAAATTTCATGAGATAAGTCCTTCAGCCTAACAGAGGCGAAGTTGTACTACACTAATTAGGCATAATTTATTTAATGATGAACAGATGTTAGCTAGATTACCCTAACAGCTACTTAATCCAAACGATCAGATAAGCAAGGGGGAGGCAGTTTACTTGAAAGATCGGCTATAAGTAGGTGTTAATTACAAAACTTCGAAATAGCAAAAATGTTTATCCTTGTTTGCGCATGCTATTCATTTGAAATAAAAATGAGTGAATTAAAATTTATTAAATTAAATTAAAAAGAATTAAAAATGAAAAAATTGGAAGACCAATTCCGGTGCAAATTCAGTTTATCCGCATTCCGCATTTGATTGGTATGGTAATTGAGCTTCAGTCTTTCATTTAGCAATACAGAAACACGGACTTAAAGCTTAGCCATTGGCGATAAGAGCTGATAGCAGACGCTTGACACACTCTTATTCATTATGCAGTGTAAAAGACTATCTTCATTATTTGAAGTCCATTTTTAGTGGTACCCACCCCCTTCCCACACCAACACTGATTAATGGTCTGAAAACTCATTCTCTCGAATGCAACAGATTGGTCTAAGTATCTCGTAATTCTTCAGTTAAAGAAGGATACAAAAGGAAAGTGTAACAACAAGCTGAATGAAGTATTCGGTAGAAGAAGTGAACAAAAGAAATCGATAAAAACATAAACAAAACTGGCTGAAATAATATCATACACAAACAAACATCTGTAATAAAATTTTAGTTTTTAAACAGAGAATATGTGTTAAACATTACTAGTGAGTTTTCACTGCTTTTTTCAGATTTACTCCAAACTTCAAGTGTTTCGCAGTATAAATATTCGCTAAATGATATCAAAGATAAAGTTCAGTGGTTTATCGTTATGGTTATGATAGAAATGTTTAAATGACCAAATTTGGTGAAGTTAAATGGAACAGCAGCAACATGGAACATTGCCACCCTCGTGCTAGTTAAAAGATTAGAAAGAAATGTTTACTCTTTTAACCCTGAACGCAATAAGGACTGCAGTTTCAATTTTCAAGTTCAAATTTTTAAGTGTTAACTCATTTTACATAGTTCCTTGTTCTGCACTTGAAAAGATATATACCAAGAGTCTAGTTAACTGCGAAGTAAAGCATGGCATAAACAAAAGTAGGAAACTTGTGTTGTGGCAAATATCATGGAGAATTGACACGACCTAGGAGGAATCCAAAATAAGGCAATTAATAAGGAAACAGGCCCTGAGACCTGTCAAAGGAAGAACCTAATGTTGGCCGAAACGAAATGTTTCTTTCTGCCAAATAAGAACATAGAAGGTTCGACGAAATGGCAAATTCTAATAATCACCGGTTTTATCCATTTTTCTTGAAGTTCATCTTATTTACCTCTGCTCTGTTAATGCGAACGTGCGTAGGTGTATCTTACCTTTTCCGAAAACAAGTGTATCTAAGCAATTTTTTAGGTCTAACGAAAAAAGATCAAAAAACAAAATCTACTTAATGATTTGTAGTGTAGCCTCTGCAGTTCATTCCAGTAAGTGTGATAGATACAGTTAGCCGCCACAGTGCAATTTTTCATCCGAATAATTTGTTAACGAGCAAAACTTTTCCGGCCCTACTGAATCTGCACAGGCTTCTCGACAGTATATTACATTTGGGACTCTTTTTGGAGACTAACAAGGACAGATGAAAAGTTATTGAAACTGACAATTTACTCGTGTGCTTAAGTTGTAAATTATGTATGAGGGGTTTTGACCAAAGAAGTTAAGTACAAGTCTTGCCTGCGTATCCTCAAAAATCCAAGACAAGACAATTTTTAGGATAAAAAACTGAACGAACATGGAAAACAGAAAAAACAGTGTTTCAGATTTCTCA
Organism: Trissonchulus latispiculum; assembly: GCA_030248195.1. NCBI lineage: Eukaryota > Metazoa > Nematoda > Enoplea > Enoplida > Ironidae > Trissonchulus > Trissonchulus latispiculum. The sequence goes on from JASAND010002687.1 coordinate 13,699, forward strand.
TGATGTGACTCAGATTTGGGAGAACTTTCAGATGATATAATAGACTTTTACCAGCTGTTTTGAACTGTGGTTTGAAGCAACAAAAGCTTGAGATTTAACAAGGAAAATACATAATTAATAAAGTTAATAAAATAAATTATTAATAAAAATACAATACAAATACTAACAATAGTAAAAAATAATTGGAATAATAAGTGTAGCAAAAACGTGCAAACATCTGCGTGCGTTGCTGGGACTTTAATCCTGTATTGTGTTCTTAATATGTAGCGTTGTTCCTATAAGAAATTGACGGGGCCACGCCTGGGCCCGGGCCTAAATTTTCAGCCGGGCCGGGCTCGAGCCCGGGCCTGGCCCAGGCCCGACCCGGAGCCCAGGGCCCGCTACTAGGCCCGGCCCAAAGCCCGGGGCCATACCTTGGCCCGGGTTTAAATCCCCGGGCCCCGTGACAGGCCCCTCTCAAAGCCCGAGCCGCAGGAAGCCCAGACTTGAAAACTGAGCCCTGCAAGCACAATGAGCCAGGCTGTTTCGGTGAGCCCGGTAGGCCCGTTGGGCCCTGCCTCTACTCCGGTAGCGGGTCGGGCTTACAGCCAGAGCCGGGCCGGGATCGGGCCGGGCCCAACACAAGATTTTCCGGACCCGGGTCTAAAGCGGGCCAGTCCGGCCCGGGCCCGGCCCAGTGCCCGGAGCCCGCCACACGGTCCGGGGACAACCCTAGCTCTTACCAGATTTTATTATTAAATCACCTATATTATGTATATAAGTGAATGTTAACCCATACCTCTGATTATGTTGCATCCCTTAAGATGTGAGATTAATAATTTGGAAAAATCTGGATCTTTCTTGGCGACCACAAATTGCTTCTGGAGGGGAAAGTTAGAGATCCTAGATTTGTAGTGTAGGCTAGTATCAATCAACTCCCAACACATTTTGAGGTAATCTGGTATCTACCATTTTTACTAATAATATTATGAGGGCAATGTTACCTGCAGGTGCCTTTATATTTAAGTTCTGTTACCGTATAAATATTTGAAGACAGTCTTAAACCGTTCACTGCCATGAAATTAAAGCCAAATCACGTCAAGTCAAAATTTTACTTCGACCTGTGAACTCTTAGCAAGCACAAACAAGCCAAGTTTAATTAAATAAAAAAGAGTACATAATAACTAAGAATGTGACACGCGTCACGGTAGTTATTAGGCTTCCGACATGATTTGCACTCCACGATAACGGCTGACTTCCCTTCCCTACAAATTAGGCCCATCACTTCAAAGAAATTTGCACGCTATGCCTGCCTACGTTCTAAAACTCGCAACAGACGCACATTGAACCAACCGACTAGACTATAGTTGTGTTTTTGAGCTTTAGAATGTAGGTATAGCGTTCAAATTTCTTTGAAGTGATGGGTCTAGTTTGTAGGGTCAGGTCGGCAGTTATCGCGCAGATCATGTCGCAGGCATAATAACTAAGATCATCACACTCTTAGTACTCTTGGAAAAACTAGATTCTATATGTTTCGACTTTTGCTCGCCTTGACGCGCAATTAACCCGATTGGGTGATTTTTAAGCCGGTATTTCACATCTTTGTCACTAATCACGAAGAATTAGGAAGCCAAAATGCAGATCGACGGTCCGAAAATCTTGTTGAAAGGGGTGGGACTTGTTCCTTGCTCCGGCAGAACGCACTTGTGCTTGAACCAATTCACTACTCAAAATAAGGCTATAACGAACTCAAACCTTTTCGCACGCAAGATTAATTTTTGACTAATTAATTTTAACTCGCCTATTGAACAGGCTAAAGATCCAGGTATGTAAGTTCAGGGTCAGCTACTTTTGAACCATCAAGAGGGAACAAGGAACATATTAAGGAAATAAGGTCAACCAGGCTGGAAACAGTTGAATTCCTGGGCCTAATGTGGTGTGTAAGGAAAGAGGGTGGCCTTAGGATTAATCTAATGTTTTGATTAAAAAATTCCTCCAACTCTTTTCCTCGCCTGAACTGTGTCATACAAATGTAAGAACTTTAGTATGGACCACAGTTTTCAGGGCAGCTTTTGATTAGGGCAGATGAGCTCTTGAGGTGGAAAATTAAAAACAAATGAATTAACCTATAAGTAAGGTTCTTAATCATGTGAAGAAGTCTCCAGAAAATGTTGAATACTCAGTGAAGCTAACCCTCTCCGCCATCAATCATGCTCTGGGCGGACCTTAGTTTAACGCAATTTCTATTTAATAGGATTTGCCATTGGGGGCTGTTCTAAACAGAGGGATTATATCCGCGATCCCTGGATTAATTAGATTAATTAGATTAATTAGTGAAGGCACCGGCGACATTCGGCCAGAAAGTTTTTTGGAAAAAACTGCATCAGAACAACAAAAATTCTGAGCTTGATGGATAAAATGAAGGGTGCAAAGCATGATTATTAGGAAATGGAAGAGAGAAAATCAAACATAAATTCAGAATATTAAGGCCCATGGTTGAAAGTAGGCAAATAGTGCTGTGCTTGACATAGAACTTCTTTTATATTTTGGCCTGAATGCTAAAAATCTAACATGTATTCGCTGTATTTGTTGTTTGTTCTGCCTAGAGGCAGAACTATTGTCATGGAAAATAGCTATGCTTAGCACTATGGACACCTTTTTCTACTCTTACTGGCCCTATCTTCAACATTGGCCTCGTATGTTGTTCTGGTTGTTTTTTTAGCCGGAGGGGGCCTAATTCTGGCAAGTTCAGCTATTAAAACTTATTTTAATTTTGAGTTGTGTTGGAACCATCTGTCTAGACTTTGGACAGGTTGTATCTTTTCTTCCGGTCCCCCCAAGACAAAATTCCAATTCTGGTCGTTTGCAGCCCCCCCACAAACTTTTGACTTTACAGGATAGTTTTCAAGGATGTCGTATTTATGCAAATTAGATTACCAGTATCAGGAAACAGTTCCTACTTAGCAACTTGGCTGTTTACTTGCCTTTATGCTTCTTCCTGCTCTCAGCATGGACTTGAAATTGCCCAACCTCAGATTTGACGCTAACGTTTTTCTTTTTTCCTAATATGTTATAGCGCAGGTGTTGGAGGTGTGTCTCTTCGCAGTAATGCGAGCTTATAACTCTGTTAAGGAAAACCACGAGTGTTTTTATAAACAGTTCATTCAGCCAATAACAATTGTGTGTATTGTCACAAATGTCAACTTGAGCGAGCTTGTGACAGTGCGTAACAGTATTCCATGATTTGGAACAACCTCAAATTTCAGAGAACCGTCACATTTAACCGAATTCACTCTTTGCACTATATTGAAAATGGTCATACCGGCTACTTTAATCGACAACTTTTATGTGTGAGGCGCAAAATTCCAAAATGTCAGTAGTCACCAGCGAATAAAACCAGATTCACATTAATTTTCTCAGGAGTTTGAAAATAGAAAAGCGAGTAAAAGCCCAGGATTAGCTTCAGGATCAACAGCAGGATCCATTTCAAAGGCGGATCCTAACGTCCCACCGCTCCCATTGCATGAGGAGCAGGTGCAAATACATATCTTGTAGTAACAATGCAATATTCAAGGTAAAATTAGCTAAAATGTTTTAGTCCTTGGTTTTAAAGGGCGCAATAGGTGTGGTACAGAATGCCGATACAGGTGCAATTACTTGTGCAACGAAATTCGTCATCTATTATAGAAGGATGGATAAAAAGTGCATTACTAAGTATACTTCGTGCTCAGTTGCAGAACCATACCCCTTTTGGGGGTCTGCTTGTTACAATTCTCCCGGGCAGTTTTGATGTCAACCTTTGCGCTAAGTTTTTCATCTAATTTGCATATGAAATGCACTGCCGATAACTTCTGTTTATTTACACGCATTTTTTTCTGTGCAACTGCCATTAGTTATTATCAAGAGTACATAATGATAAGAGTGTGACAAGCGTCACACTCTATGCAATGAAGGCAAAAACTATGCGATGCGCGCTAACGGCTTACCCCCCCCCCCCCACAAATTGACCCCCTCTCACACCGCCCCTATATGGGTACATAGTTCCACACGGGGGTCGCTCACTCGCTTAGTATATTTTGTACATCTATGTGTTAAGCATACACGCTTGCACCCCCTCCCCAAATTGGGCCCCTGTTGTGGCGTTGTTGCGGTGGTGGTGGCGGCCCCAGTCGTTATTGTGGCCCCAATTACAGTGTTTGGCTTTGGGTTTGGACAACAACGGACTTAGCGCTTGCTCGACAACTAGCCAAAATGACACGCTAAGTTTATGAATTTAACAGGTATTTAGCTAAAAGAAATACTAATTTTCTGATTTGGATAATTAGTTACAGTGTCTAGATGCTACACATATTTCAGCGTTCAAGACTACTTACCTACTATTTTGGTCTCAAATAATAGTAATTTGCATTACAATATTTAGAGTCAAGTTGCGATCTGGAGTTAAGTTTATGTAACTGTAAGTTTCAGGCTTTGATAGTCTTCAAATAGCACCAGCGTAGGAGTATAACTGATTCGTTACTTGTAAAGGCATTGTGGATAGTCGAGGTTCAGAGTCCTCCCACTTTCACCCTATGATGCGTTTTCCCAGTATTCACCTGCACTTATAGGCAAAAGCAGAGTACCTGGTCAACTGGTATGAGGCCGCCTTCATCAACACACAGCGGCGTGGTTTAGCCCAGCAGTATGCATTGAAGGAATGACTTTACCCTTTTGAATCCCATAGAAAAATCCGTCCAAGAAAAATGAATGTCATTAATGTTACTGTACTGTTATTGTAATGTCGCTGTCGCTACGAATGGTCCACCGGACCAGCATGCTTGCATTTTTCTGTATGCTTCTGGTACCAGCCGGCGCCGAAAAATAGCAAACCCCCTTCCCTCCCATGTCATCTAATTGTCGGAGAGTTAAGGGGCGGTCGCCTTCGGGTGGAGCTGCCGAGGTACGGTCATCACATAGCCGGTGATGGACAAATCTCCAGCCTTGGTAAACGCCTCGGGTAATTGTAAAGACAATTATTCGGTGTCAGCCCATCCCCCACCCCCAATAGTCAAAGTTCTAAATTATTGGGGCTGGCACTACTCCTAACGGGTGCACATCCAACTGGAGTGGGGCGTATGGAAAAAAACAAAGGATTTTGAAGTTTAGTCTTAACTTAGTATCAGCAAGAGTACATAATGATAAGAGTGTGACAAGCGTCACATTCTATGCAATGAAGGCAAAAACTATGCGATGCGCGCTAACGGCTTACCCCCCCCACAAATTGAGCCCCTCTCACACCGCCCCTATATGGATACGTGGTCCAAACGGGGGTCGCTCACTGCTTTGCATAATTACACGCTGCAATTAAGAGGGGCGCAATTTGGGGAGGGGGTGCAAGCGTGTATGCTTAACACATAGATGTACAAAATATACTAAGCGAGTGAGCGACCCCCGTTTGGAACTATGTACCCATATAGGGGCGGTGTGAGAGGGGGTCAATTTGTGGGGGGGGGGTAAGCCGTTAGCGCGCATCGCATAGTTTTTGCCTTCATTGCATAGAACGTGACGCTTGTCACACTCTTATCAATATGTACTCTTGGTATCAACCCTTATGTTGCACATTAATTGAAATACACTTTTTATTTCAGTGGATTTCGTGTGACATCGAGTTACAATTCAGCAGAGGCGAAATGTTTCGGACTACAGTAAGCGCTGAATGTTCGCAGAGTGGAAGACCGAAACAGTTGTTGGCTTGTGCTAGATAGCAGGAGCCAACAGGCATTGCTTAGGCAGAAGTTAATATTAAAAGGAGACAGTACTCGTAATGTGCTTTCTGTGCAACATGCAAACGCATCAATACTAGTTTGGATCTGTCTTGAGTGAAATCACTTTAGGCATCAACTGGCTGCTGTTTTTCAGTCAATTAGCTAAATGATTATTAATTTTAGCATTGTGTAGACAAGAGAACCTAAATCTTAAGAAGGCAGAAACGGTTTGCTTAGCGTCATGGCTGATCACAGACTGAGATGTAGGTGGCTGTAGTGCTCATTTAATACGGACAACGTTCTGAGACTGGATAACTAAAACTGACAACTCTTGGGCCTGAAAGGAAGGGATGACGCAGCTAGTTTTAATAGTCCTAATGTGTCTTTTGAAATCAACCAACACAGGATGTTGAATTCAGATGAATTCTGGCCAGAGCAGGACAGATTGGGTAGGAGGTCAGAGACGAAAGGCTAAGCCTGGAGAAACTTTTGAAACTTCAAAAACAGAAAGGATGTTTTAAACTTTGTGACTGTTTGAGCTTCCTGAGTATTAAAAATCACCCATGCATTGTTGATGCACTTTATGCCTGAACTCAGATACGTCGCTTGTCAGTACTTAATTTACCGATTTCGCACCGTTTATGCCGTACAATCCAGCATAGACAAGAAAACATAATACATAAGAGTGTGACAGCTGGTGGGCTCTCTGCTACAGGTGCACGTACATGCTGCGCACGTGAAAATCTATCTACCTGTGACCTGACCCGTCCCCACAAATGAGTACCCAGTACACGTTTCTGTACGCTCACTCGGTCTATCTTTACGGCCCTACTCTAAGATTCCCTTCGTTTAAAATAAATCCACTTTAAAGCTATTACTTGCGTACTATGCGTAATTATGCGTGCTCGAAATTGGGTTGCAGCTTGGGATAATGTGGACTTCGTTGATGCAATTTATCTTGATCTTTATGCGTGCATTTTGTGAAAACCTAGGAATTAGCGATTCTAAACAACCGATCATAGTAATTTCGAAGATGTGTATGAATCTTGGCTTATACCTATGACTCATCACATTGACAATTAGTTAATTGCGTGAATTATTCAATGTTGTATTAGTCTGCTTTTTTGAGCGGCCGTAGTGCCAATTTATATGATTATTGTATGACCCTATTCTATGCCGAATAAACAGTAAGTCATTTAATTTAAGTTCTTTGTACGCCACCGAAGCCTCATCTCTGATTAGGATTGGACTTTAGGTATCTGTTTTTGGCAATAGTTGCACCCTGAGGTGAACCTGCATTACA
>JASAND010002689.1:0-18133 GCA_030248195.1 Trissonchulus latispiculum
CTGGAGATAATCAGTTTTTAGGCAACTTCCGCCTCTTAATTAATTTGCTAATACTTAAAAGCTGCCGCTCTGCGTGTGATAGGCTGTTTCAGTCATGTTACCCTTAATTAGATTTTAGCAAAACAGATTTAAAGCAGAAGTTAAAACAAAACTTTTTCTGCAATGGAAATATGTTTAGTATTAAAATCTTTCCAGCTGATAAGGTTTTAAGATAAGGAACTTTGTCAAATTTAAATCGTAGATTTGATCGTGGTTATGATTATCAGCTACGTTTCTAAAACGTAGACAACTATTTTTAAATTCGTAGTAAGGTTTTGTGCAGCTACGTTTACTAGAAGCATTGCGTTTTTTAAATCCTTTACAAAATCCTGAAAAACTTATAAAAATTTCTTCATCTCTGCAGCACGCATAAAACAGTTTGTTGCAAAGTTTGTAGCGCAGCTGTGGTACCCTTCTTTCTTTTCTTTAGTTCACTCCATGCTACGTGTGCATGTAAATTAAGACAAGCTCTTTAGATAAAATTTAAGCATGTGGGCAAACTAAAGACTTAGCTTTATGAAGTAAAAAATCCTTAGACAAATCTGGGTAGCATCAGTGGAAAATTATATTATATCGGAATTATAACAAACTGTTGAAGTCTACGTGTAAGTGGAGTAGGAGTGACAGACGACAGTCTATGTAAGCATGTGGCTAATGTGGAGAAATCCACATAAGGAAGTAATATCTGCCCAACAAGTTGAATAAGATAAATGGCAAGTGGTTGACCGAGTGACCACTAAATTCAACAAAAGAGAGACGTGGACCGCGTATGTGGTTTCGTTTTGATAATTTTTGTACTTTGCACTGCTTCATTTTTCTATAATTTTTGTGTATTTCACTATTTAATTTTGGACAATTTTTGCTTAACCTAATTGCAATGAATTAGTGTTTTATACTTTTGGCTGCAATGAATGGAATCTTTTTGATTGTTTGAACTGCATAAATGTATGTACTCTTTTAAACTGTTCTAGCCGCAATCTTTAATAAACGCAAAGACATTAATTAGTACCTGCAATGGCCTTATTTGTGCACATACCTATTAATTGTTGCAATGATATTTTTGTTAACAAATGCTTTCTCACTTAAAGGCAATGGTGGTTATTTCTGTAGAAACTTGTGTAGCATTGTGCTAAAATAACTATTGCTTGATTGATGCTGTCTGCGATTACTTTTGCTTGTAAAATTAAATACTCCACTCATACGGTTTTGAAGTTTCCTAATGCCGTGTTACAGAAGCGTGGTTGAATAGTAGATTTGAGGTCAAATTTGAGCACTGGGTGGACCACTGGTTTACTTAATACAGAAGCCCAGTTTTGGTAGGAACCGCGAATAGATCTCAAAGTTTAGTGAGGTGATCTATTTTCGGTTAGGCAACTAAGGTTTAGAACGTAACAGAGTATTGTGCGAGGTCTCTGAAGACTCGCCATTGAATCTGAATCGGCAGCCTCAAAACTTCAAAACTTCAATTGATCTACATAACGAATGTCTAAATGATCGTTTATCTAGGCCAGTGCGTACTACAAGTGGGATAACTTGATTACATGATAGTATCTTGGCACCTCACCTTACTGACAACACAACCAAATTCATCCGGAAGTTTTAATCAACACAAATAGAGCTAGGAGGTTGGGATTGACGGGTTAAATCAAAATTAACTTAATTAATTTACGAATTTGTCTTTACTGCTCGAAAGCGCAACCCTTTTCCTTGAAAACGAATTCTCACGGCCAAAATTATACTACCCCTGGTTACGATAACTGTATACGTTCTGTAATCGTATGTATAACCTGTTAACTAATTTTGATAATTATCAAGTACGCAGGCCTTGAAATCTCTAATAATTTACGTACTCAATCTCCACGATTTCTTATCTGACTTCATTATGTCACTCGAAATAAACTTCTAAACCTTGCGACTGGTACTAGCTTCATATAAACTTTTGAGAGTACTTTCTGGCCAATCATGTAAGTGCTGATTCTGTTAAGATTATTTTTAAGTTTATTTAAAAATGCCTAATGACTTAAGACTTCCTGAAGACTCGCCATTGAATCTGAACCGGCAGCCTCAAGCTTCAATTGATCTGCATAACGAATGTCTTAATCGTTTAAGTGGGCCTATGCGTACTATGTGTGGGATAACTTGATTATATGATAGCATTTGAGCCCCTCATGTTTACTGACAACCCAGCAAAATTCATCCAGAGGTTTTAATCAACACAAATAGAGCTAGGAGGTTGGCATTGACTCTTCAAACCAAAATTAACCTTTGCCAGACCAAGCTTTTCTTCACATAAAAGGCATACGCCGTCTAGTAATAAATGCCAATGCATTCCATCCCACTGAAATTACAGTCAACATTGTAAATTATAATGATGCTTTGTACTCCTTCTTATTGACAATGTCTTGCGTTAACAGTGTACGGGTTACAGTATTGCATATGGGAGTGAATATTTCTTTATGTATTGGGAAAAATGCTGGTGTCAGGTTTGATGACCAAACATGTGGCGTTCCAGTATACTCAATACTCCCAGTACTTACGCACCTCCGCCAACCCACAATCTCTGGACACACATACTCCTTGTTAGATCATTGTCAGAAGCAGAAGGGAATCTAATTTGACGAATCCCTCATCTGCAGTTAACTGAATAATGACTTTTCCGCATGACTTTTTAATAAAAATTGTTTGCTGCTGTTTTTTGATTAGTTTAGTAGTCGATATCACTTCGTAAAGCATAGTGGCACTCTAAAGCGACCTAACCGGAAATTACTGCATGTTATATATATATATATATATATATATATATATATATATATATATATATATATATGCTATATATGCTATACATGTTATATATATACATATATATATACATATATATACATATATACATATATATATATATATATGCATGCAGTGAGGACCTGGGCTAGTGCCTTTCTTAGTTCGTACACCTTTAACCAATTTTAACATCAACACCTTAAAATGATACAACAATGTCAGTTCACATACTAGCTCTACGCACGTGTGTTTTAATAGGTACATTTTGCTATCCGGGAGGTGCATGGTAGGATTTGAAACAGTTATGGTCGGCATTCATTCAAAGATAAACCAGAGCTGGTCGCGGGCCGCGGGTGCCCGCGGGTACCCGCGGCTACCCGCAGGGCGGGGCGGGTATCACCAAATTTCAATACCCGCACTACCCGCGCGGGTATCTGTGCGGGCCTAACCTAAGAATTTTAACTACTTTTTGTCTAAAACTAAGCGAAATTTACTAGTTAAACAGAAGATACTGCATTTGTATTTTCACCTCTCAGTTACTTTTGAAAGTTTTCTGAACTGTAATAGTGCGTCAGTGCTGCTTTGCTTAGGTAAAAGAGCGGACCAGTCATGTCGGCACAACTCATATATATTTTCAGCGATTTCAGACGATAAAACTTAAATGTTTGCGTGACTATATACTGTAAGATTTTCGGCCTTCTTATCCAACTCAGTTCCTGAGTCTGGAAGGTTTAGAGGCGTTTGCTTAATAAACCTAGAAATGTATTAATTTAGCTAAATCTAGTTGAATGAGTTTTCACAAATATTTATTTAGCTTTTAATATTAATCTGTTGCAGGATGGTAGATAGAAGTATATATTCTTGTTGATGATTAAAAATAGGTCACTACAAACTAAAGCCAATATAGGCACAGGAACAGCGATAAAGGAACCAGGAACAGGAGTCTAGTTTCAAACAGGGGTCTATTTTATACCCATAATTTCCTCCTTAGTGCATATTTGAGGTTGCGGGTAGTCGGTCAATGTATAAAAATCTTATTTGTTAAACTAAATCCGCATATTAAGAAAAGTCATAGCGACATTACATACAAGGTAATATCAAAGTAGATCATGTGGAGATCTTGTGGCCCTGATCTCTTGTGATCTTATTAATTTCATATTTCGGTTGCTGGAGTTTATCCGATTTCGTTCCTGCGCTTGTTACTGAAATCATATTCCATCCGTTAATGTTCCTATTTCTGCACCTGTTCCAAGTTTTAGATGTCATGGTGGTGGTGGTTTCCTTTTGTGTAAATGTGGACCTATAGTCTTCAATTCTTTCTGAACGTAGATGAAACTTTCAAAATATGCAGTTTTGATGCTCTTTAACACTCTGGAACCAGTCCCACATTTTTAGGTGAAAAGATAAGAAATTTTCTGTTTTTGACACTATACTTTCAGTAAATAATAGATACATCAGATTGGTTGTAACCTAGAAATTTGACCGAAAAACCAATTTGGCAATCATGGGAATCTACAGGTTATAAGCTTTAAAATGATGTATAAAGCTCTTACCAACTCCGAAAATTGCGAAAGTTATAGCGTTTCAAAAAATCGCCACAAAAGCACTGCACAAAAGGATACCACCAGCATAAAATATCCAACTTTTTGGAAAGTCAGGAAAACAGATATAACTAATAAAATGAACATTGCCGTTTAAATTTAGTTTTCCACATGAGCAGGGCAAAAAATTTTGCGGGTATCTTGCGGGTATCTTGCGGGTATCACTTGTCTGCGGGCCGCGGGGCGGGGCGGGGCGGGTACCCTTCTGCGGGCCGCGGGCCGGGGCGGGTAGCAAAAATCCGGCCCGCGACCAACTCTGAGATAAACTTTGCATTTGTGACACTTCCAGTGGCTAAGTTTGTACCCAGTGCCTGAAGGGCACATGCTGCAACGATTTTGTGCTGACGTGGCTGTTGTCAAGTGATCGACCCTGTCAGAACGAACGTCGTCTGAAGCTTTGAGGATTGCGGCTGCTCGCTTCCGTGTATACACTTCATGATCGCTTGAAGCTTCTGGTTCAGGAGGCGTTGCCAGGGCTTCAGCACAGGGCCGTCCTCTCTTTCCAATTCCTTCTTGAAGGAAGGATTTACCACAGTGTAGAAGTCCATCAGCAACTTGAACCAGAAACTGCAAAAGCGGCAGCTGCTCCTTAGCCGGAACATGAAGTTGATCTTGATACCGTCGACATAGGAGCCAAGCATTGCAAATGCCAAGCTGAAAAAATAAAAAAATAGACGAAAATAATATTTTTTGCCCCGTCGATTTAGCCGGTACAAAGCCATAAACTTGTCGAACAGATCGACCCCACCCATGTGTTCATTGTATCCCAAAACGATAGCCGGAGCTGGGATGTGGGATTTCTTCTTTGCCACTTGGTCGTACCGTAAGGCCTGACTCGCTGGTTCAACACCAACGAACGATGAAGCCAACAGAACAGGATGATTATCATACCACTTCACCACAATCACATTAGAGTTAGCATCAACCTTATAGTCAAAACTACCGCGCCCACGACTTTTAAGAGACTTTCCTGATTCCAGAGGACAATTTAGTGTTCTGTTCGAGCGTATCGTAGCGACGAACCAAATTCCGTATTCCTGTTTGAGCTTTTGAATCAGTGGTATACTAGCAAACCAGTTGTCGAAAAAGACTTTGAAGTTTTCGCCTCGTGGCAATGTTTCGAAAAGGTGCAGCACAAATTCTGCGGATATCCCGATTTGACGACCCCGAGCATTGACTGTTCCTTTGCCAGTATATATGACGAAATCGTATGACATCCCACTCACACCATGACCAGATGCCATACCTTAAATAAATCCCCATTTTTTGGGATTTTTTGACAAATACCGCTTCAAGCCACTAGCTCCTTTGAACGGGATTATTTCTTCGTCAATTGGCTGATTCTCTTCTGGCTCGACCAAAAGGCACTGGGGTGGGATTTTGCCGTAAAGTGGCCTCACCTTTGCCAGTTTATCTCTGGAAGAATCCGTTGGGTGGGGCGCCTTTGAGTTATCGCTGAAATGTTTCACTTTATCAAATCGATTTACAGTGAAAGCATTGGGCACGGGCGGGTACAGGGTGTTTGGTGATCAATGCATTCTGTATTCAGGCATTTTTACCACTGAGATATGCAATAAGGCACCTAGAAACCGTTCGATCTGTGAATTGCAAGTATCGATTGATGCACCGGTCTGATCTGTCGAATAGCGGTTGGTTTTGAATGATATCATCGGTCGAAAACTGTTTGAAATACCAATATGCGCTGGGATCAACATACGGTGGATGGAAAATTCCTGAGAAAAAGTGGTATTTTCGGCATGAGGGTGTCGCTAACACCAGCGTACAGGATCTGAACCCACCTCTTCATCGGCTTCGATATTAGGATCAGAATCAGAATCTTCGGCTTCCGATTCAAGCCCGCCAACATGATATGACTCATCTGCAAACTCAGGCTCAACAATATCTGACAAATGTGAGTATGGCAATAATACTTCCAAGGGCATTTCGAAAACAAAAAATCCCATAACGATCAGAATGTTTTTAGATACACCTTCAGACTAGGTTGGAGCCAGGAGTGTGAAGGAGGAAAATTTGGAGTTGGTAAACAGGAGATCGGCAGGAAATACCGGATGGATGAGCTTCAGGTCGGGGTTTGAAACTCCCACCCGCAGTACAAATATGGTTGGAGCAAACGGAAAAGCAGTTCACCTAAACTTTGCCCGAAAATAAAGAAACGGGGGAGATTCTTTCCATTAGATACCAGACAATTGCTAAATTTTGCTAAATTGCTAAATCTTATTTCTATCATTTTATCAACTTTTTATGATTATAAAATTTATCCGTTTTGTACCAAAACTAGTATTAAGATATTTGGTAGTTTTATACTTCTACAAACATAATCTGCATGGTGTTGCAATATTGTAACAAACTCAAAATGTGAATCCACGTACGCGCATTGTTTCAAAATTTAATAAAACGTATAAGAAAGATTTTACTTATGTTGCTTTGTTTTTGGGAATTGTTTATAATTAATTCGTCCCACCCACGTAGCCTACTACTCTTTCAAACACCAACCGCCCGCTACCTACAAACCCGCCTTACACAAATCCTTCCCACGCTAAGCCAAATATTAACTAAGTCAATGAATTTGTTATTATTTAATATTTCAATACTGTTACATTTCTGAAACACTATGCATGGGTGGCTACAATTGCCCAGACTTACGTAGTCACGTGATAAAGTTGTGTTACAGATTTGCAACGTTATGTGGGAAAGGGTTAATTATTAGTAGGAATTAAACCTAACTACAATATACTAAACGTGCCACCATCAGTTTGAACAAACTGCATTGTTCCAGATATTTGAAATTTATGGACGGATTTCCAATTGATCATGATTCTGCAGAATGTATCATTACTGCGACTATTTTCGGTTCATACGAACCAGCAAACTTTCTTTGCAATATTCCGTCCGCAGGAGTTAGAGTAATATGCCAAATACAGAAAGCCGATAGTTGCACGTCTCCCGGTAACTTTTTGCTCTTCTAACATTTTTATTTTTCTGTTTGTTCTAGTTATAATTAACTTGTATATCATTGTATATGTCCATGGACATATTTCTTATTGCATTTGTCAAATCCTAGGAGAAGACTCGATGGCTCTACTGTCCGTGTACGTGATTCGAGACCTCACGAGGATTATTGTCGTGTATTCCAGGACACTTTTCCACCACCGAGTATAGCTTACGCATGTCCTACGAGAGTGCTGCAGAATTCAGTGCTGTTTCCCTCCCCAATCGCGAATCCTGGATAGTTTACGCTTTCTCAACTTTCTCGGATCCGTTTGATTTTTTGCATGAATATACTCCATGTGCGTGGTCAGAAAAATAATTGGTCATTGGTGCTTGGCTGGCTCTCAGTAGCTTACCAGGCACCCGATCCAACCCCCCACTTTTCGTGATGCCCACTATAAATACTAAATAACTTCACATTGTTGTTTGGATCTATAAAATCATCTACGCTTTGGCGCGCAATGAGAGAAGACGGGTGACAAACACATTAGCATTAGATTTGCTGTTACCCTAACGGTAGACCGCAATGCTATACTAAACTTGGATATGGAAAATTTTGTCCGCCGATTTGAAAAAGATATTTCTACTGCGACCGCGGGAGCTGAAATTTGGAGGGAACATGCACCCCATAGGTCTACAAAATTATGTCAAGTATGAAGGACTCCTGCCCGGGCATTGTAGTCTTACGCCATGAAAATGTGTCAATTTTAGTCCGGTTGAACGCAAACTCAACTGCCTGCTCAGTAGCGTTTGCACAGCCAAAAGAAAACCGCCATACACAATTGATAGATAAGCAGCGAAATACAACTAAAAAAGAGTTCATCCCGATACAACTGTTTTTCAGCTTAAGCTTAGGTATTGTTGTGCTATTCCATTTGAAATATAATAAAAGTGGCAAAAACCGGCAAAAGATGAAGGCTGTGCAAACGCTACGAGAATGTACTGGTCAGGCAGTTGAGTTTGCGTTCAACTGAGTACTCAAAGAATCAGCAATGCAGCTATTTATGAAGGAAACCGGTTGTAATTTAGGTTATTGTGGCAGGTCCAGTAAGGCTAGAAATCAGCACAATTTGAGCCAACTCTGTCAGCATTGTCAAGCTAGAACCAACCGTGAGATACTTATTGAACCTGACTAAAATTGACATGTTTTCATGTTTCAAGTGGAGTAAAACTACAATGCCCGGGCAGATGTCCGTCATATTTGGCACAATTTTGTAGACCTATGGAGTGGATGTTCACACCAATCTGCAGCTTCCGGGGTCGCACCAGAATAATTTTTTTGATTCCGCAAACAAACTTTTTTCTACAATTCTTCAAGTTTAGGATAGCAATGCTCCGAACCCGTTAAGGTTACAGCAAAGCTATTACTATGTGTATGTTATCCAATACGTATTCAGCCATTGGCTAAAGCGTATATGTTGCCATTAATCCAAACAGCAAGGAGAAACTTTTTAGTATTTTTAGCTGGTGTCACAAAAAGTGGGGGGTCGGACGGGTTATCGGGTGCCTGGGAGTTACTGGAAGCCAGCCAAGAATCAACGACCAAGTTCTTGACCACGCACGTGGTGTACACCCCCTTAAGCAGGAATCGAATGTCCCACCGACTAGCTAGCATCCGCATGGAAAATGCTAGAGCAACTCTATCCCTTATCTACTAGTTCAAGTTCCCTCTGACCAGCTCAACTCCCTTCAAACCGGCTCAAATCCTTCATGACGAGCTCCAGTCTGTTGTTTGTTGTGTCCAGTTGTTGTTGCTCCTCTCCGCCGATTGTTGCGTATCGTTCAGGGTCAGTTTCATAAAACCTCTCAAGTTCTCGAGTTCTCAAGATGCAATTTGCAAGTCTCAAGTCTCGAGTGCGGATCTCAAGTGTTTCATAAACATTTTCCGCGTTCTCGAGAAAACTGGCTCAACTTGCAAGGCTACAAGAGAACTTGAAGTCTCAAGTTCAAGTACTTGATTTCTTTCAGCTCGCGAACTCCAGAAATTGAGAACTTGCAAGCTACTGACAAAGCGGATGCTCGTCCGTCGCCCTATTCATACGCGTGCTTTATTGCGCATTATACATACAACATGCATATGTATATATACATGCAGATCATAATATAGATGTGATTCTACATGATCACTAAGATTAAAGTTTCAAAACGTATTTTCAGTGAGTTTAGAAGGAGACCAATAGTTTTAAATTTTCTTTGCCGGATAGAAAATTGACAAATTTTCATTTTATTTCATTGCTACCTCCAAATTAAATTACTAAAGATTTCAATATAGGCATCAAATCTGATTAAGCAATTGAACAAACACGAAGAAAATGGAAGATGGCGTTGACAATAATGAATGGAAGCATAAAATGCTTTTCAAAAAATTTATACGTGTCAGGCTGTATGAATGCCTACTGACTCAGCAGTCGCTTATTAACTACTCCAGAACTCGAGAAGCAAGTTCTCTGGTCAATTTTGACCAAAGATCTTGCAGGCTACTCGAGACTTACAGCTCGAGAACTTGATAGCTTTTATGAGACACGCACTAGACTTTACTGTGGAAAAGTTTTGCAACTTGAGAACTCGAGAACTTGCAACTTGAGAACATGCAATTTAAGAACTTGAGGAATTTTATGCAACACTTGAGATGTAAAGACGCGAGTACTCGGGGCCTCAAAGTTGCGGATTCAACAAGTTTTATGAAACTGCCCCCAGGACTCTTTTCAACCTACTGTTTTCAACGGCATCCTACCGGAGTCGCAAAACTACCTACTCGAGGCCTCAAGTTGCGGATTCCGCAACTCGAGAAGTTTTATAAAACTGCCCCCCAGGACTCTTTTCCACCACTAGCTATCACCAGCTCATGTCCGTTGAGAGCTCCACATCGTCCAGGACTCTTTTCCGCCACCGTGTTGAATAAGTATCCCCACATGACAGTAGAGCTACCAAATATTTTCACTAGGATTCGACAAATTCATCTGCTCCTCTTGGTAAATGGACTGATCACCACACCTACTGCACACGTATGCACACTTGCACCTTGCCCGAATTTACTATAAGTATGTTGTTTCTTACTTTCTGACATAGTCCATTATAGAAACTCATCAAACTTTTATGAATAAAAATTTGCTTCAAAATCCACTTGCAACCTTTGCTACGAGAATGCACTAAGCCAATGATTTTGGTTTTACATGTTATTTGAGAAACTGGATAAGTAGTTCGTGCAGTTCATTATCACCCAACAACCCTTTTTGTTGTAGTAGCGCATTGTTTTTCACAATTCAATGATAAATTTTCGTCAATCCATCAGCAAACCCTTTTTCTTTTTTCAGGAAGACAGCCAACAATAACAACGGGTGATAAAACAGATGTTTATAGTCGGATAGTACATAAACATTTGGACATGACTTTGATAGCTAGAGTGTTGGTCACACTGTCTGCGAGTCAACTTCAACACATGCTGAAGTTTTACAAAAAAGTGATAAGTAATATTTGCTGGAATAAGTTAAACAGAACGAACTTGACTAAAATTCCTTTACATCCGCAGTGCGGGTCAGCGGAAACCCCACGCTCACAGAGGGTCGATAAGGCAGTAGTTTTATAAGTATCCGCAGGCAGCAGGCTTTTTGGTCTTCAGAATTGAAAAAGGTTGTTTTCATTGGGCAAAGCTGCCTTTCAAAATGTTTCCTATATAATTGCCATATTAAAAAGTACTCACATGAGGTCTTGTCACAGCCCCACCCCCCCCCCACCCTTCAAATTCTTATAATGTGATCAATTACGAATCGAAAAAATGGAACTTCGCCAAATCAAAATATTTTTAGATATTTGAACTAAGGGTTTTTGCAAACATACCTTTGCATAATTTTAGTTCAATTGGTCAAGTTTTAAGGATTTTAGGAGTGGGAATAATCGAACAAGACCTCTCACATGTTTTATTACAGTTTGGCGAGCTTCAACAATATTATAGTTTTAGCAGTTATACCTATAGTTTTATGCATCTGTCAAAAGATATTGCAACGGCGTGTAGACAGAAATCACATTTTGCACCTTCCGAAAGTGCGAGTAGCACAAGATCCAGTACCTCTGCACACCATGGGACCTGAGTTGGCCAAATCGTACTTGGGTAGCACAAGATCCCGTACCCCTGCACACCATGGGACCTAAGTGAGCCAATGTCACACTGCTGTGTGGACGAGTCGAAACTTACTAGACAAAGTCCGCAGTGAATGGAAAAATCGTCTGCAACTAAACAGTGTCCAAATTCGAAGGGAAAAATCCAGTACGAGTGGATTAAATTTGACACTGAGTGGAAATGTCCGTAAACTGGTGAACATATCACATTGCAACTGGACTTATTCCAATGATTCGTTGTTTGTACTGGGTGAGGGTATATAACACTAATTACTGCAGTTATGATTCGTTGTTGGTACTGAGTGAGGGTATATAGCACTAATTACTGCAGCTGACTGCGGTAATCCGTAGTTACTATAGCAGCTCATAGAGGTAATACAACTTACTCCAATGGTTCGTTGTTGGTACTGACTGAGTCTACATGAGACTACTACTGCAGCTCACTGTGGCAACCCGTAGTTACTATTGCAGCCATAGAGGTAGTACGACTTAGTCAATGATGGTACTGAGTGAGTGAAATTCGGGTTTATCAGCTGCTTTCCATGCATTGATTCGTATTAACTTGCCGTTTTGTTTGCCAGTAAGGAATATGAGGTGTAAATTTTATATAGTTTTTGTATGTGTATTTTTAGTTATGTCTGGGTTTCGTATTTAGCTGTTTTCTGCACACCATCCGCCACGACTTATATTTAGACAGGAGACTGACAGTCCATTTAGGTAGTGCCTTTATGTTGCACCTAAATTTTGGAAAGGGGTGCCTTTATAGCAGCCCTAATTTCGATTAGCCTATCCGATTTTTAGTTCATGAAAGCCATTAAACCAAAATTCTGCCAATACGTGCTAAACTGATGTCATTGATCACCAGTTAATGTTCTTATGTTGATATGCTTTACCTGTTTTTTGTAAATTTTCTATTTTCGACGTGTAATGTTGTTTGCTACGACATCTAGTATAAATAAACTGCCGTTGTCATTGTTCGGCAGGTGTATGCAACATCTAATGTAGATATGTAGAGTAGACTAGAGTAGCGTAGAGTACACAGCTTAAATCGGAGGGTCACGATTAACACTGATAATGCCTTGTGTGTGCTAATGTGTGCATTAGCGAACAGAATACATTTAATTACATACAATACATTTAATTCATTTAATCATCATCATCTGATCATCAATGATTGTAATGATATTAGCATTAGTTCAAAGTAATCTCATCAAAGAATGCTCACCACTAGGGTCTGCTTGAAGCTTACAATTACGGATTTTCCCTTTTTACCAAAATGCATGACATTCTGTTAATAAACAGTAATCGTTCATTAGTGCATAGGCATGCTTCTGTTCTGTAGCTGCAGCATGCTTATCACCAACAATCCGGTTCTGTCCAGACATGTCCATGTTCGCCAGCCTAAATCCGAAACCAGTAGACTGTTTCCGAATCCAAGTAGCAGTGTCGCACCACACTTGACAAAATCCAGCAGCGATTGACTGAATCCACCCGAATGGACAGATTCGTCCCTACTGGACAGTTTCGTCTCTCACTGGACAAAGTCAGACTTGGGTAGCACAACATCCCGTACCCCTGCACGCCATGGGACCTGAGTTGGCCAAATCGTAATTGGGTAGCACAAGATCCCGTACCCCTGCACACCATGGGACCTCAGTGGCTGTGTCACTGTGATTTCTGTCTAGTCGCCGTTGCAAAATCTTTTGGCAGATGCATTAATTAAAATTAAAATTAATGTGTCACCAGTAAGGTTTGACAGTGGCAGTAATCTTTTGTTATGTTGTTTTATTCTTATTTTCAGTTCCACGCAGGAGAGCAGCTCGTAGAATTACAAGTCATGAAGGAATTCATTTTAGCTGCTCTGCGAAGCGACGATGTTCAAGTCCATCCGAAAATCGAAAATGTCGCTGTACTGATGCCCGTGTGCCCTATGCGTGGCCTCAGATGTGAAAAGTAATCATGAAGTGGTGCCTTTAAAATCAACTCTAATTCAATAAATTTACACGGCTTGATAACCATAGCTGGGCCTCAAATTAATAAATTCAAGTCTTCATGACATTATTGCGCGCCCTGCGGTGCCGATTCCAATTTCAAGCCTACTTGAGAGGTCAAATAGTGGTCAACTCAAATACAATTTATAGTGCAAATAGAGGGGGCCCCATCAGTGAATATATAGGGTCTTTTCCAGATTACCCCCCACCACTCAAAGTTCTTAAAACTTCACCAAATGAGCTGAAATTTGGTATGGGTATGCTATCGACCACGCTGAGTTCAAATATCGCAAAATTTGTCGATTTCTCGAAATTTGATTTTTTCGATTTCTAAGGGGGGGCTAAGGAAACCCGAAATATTTTTGTCTTCGATTTTGCTGAAAAGTTGTATACAGGGGTTTTTTGGGCCCCAGAACACGAATCTGAAGTCCGTTTTGTACACAGCTTTTCGTTAGCTCAGCATAAGCTTACAACTGAAGCTTACAGATTTAGCTTATAGTTAACGAACGAAAAGCTGTGTACAAAAACGGACTTCAGATTCGTGTTCTGGGGACCAGAAAACCCCTATATACAACAACAAAATTGAAGACAAAAAATTTTTCGGTTACCCTTGGTCCCCCCTTAGAAATCAAAAAAATCAAGTTTCGAGAAATCGACAAATTTTACGATACTTGAACTCAGCGTGGTCGAAAACATACCCATACCAAATATCAGCTCATTTGGTCGAGTTTTAAGTACTTTGAGTGGTGGGGGGGTAATCTGGAAAAGACCCAATATATAAAGAGTACAAATTGTAATATTTTAAAACAACTGACTTTTCAACTAAAGTGAAACTTTAACTGTTAGAACATGAAAGCACTAGTTAATGCAAATAAAATTTCCTTGAATATCTGTTCAGTGGTGTGTCAAAATAATTTGTTACGAGCAACTATTAAGCTAAGTTGAACTTTTTGGAATTTTCTCAAATTTTGTCTGACTTGACTTGGCAATAACTTTAGCACACGATAACAGAGATAATTTTATGAAAGTTTAGAGACAAAAATAGTTTATATAAATTTATTTTCTTTAAAGTTTAGTTTACGTATTCACTTTCATGTTTTGGCAGTTAAAGTTTCAGTTTAGATGAAAAACCTGTTTTGCAACATTAATACTTGTAATCTTTATATATTGGCTGATGGGCCCCCCTCTATTTGCAATTCAAACAGTATTAGAATTGACCACCATTTGACTTCAAATTGGAAACGGCACAGCAGGGTGCGCAAAAAAGTCATTAAGACTTGGGTTTAATTTGGGGGCCCCAACAATGGTCATCACGCCATTTACACTTACTAAATCATTTGTGACAAAAACTTTCAACCATAACATCGCAAACGCTATAGACGGACAGCACGTTGTTTTCAGCTGCGTATTCAACATTTAAAATAACTTACACTTAAGCAATTCTCAGAGTAAACTTTTTAGAATATTTGAGCTCACGTGTATATTTGTTTATTGCTGCTTTAATTGTGTATACTAGTGCAGAGTGTGAACACTTACTAAAACAGTTGCATAGTCTAAATATAGGTAGGTCATTTGTGAGGACTATATGCAATAAAAAAACAATTACGTAGTCTAATGATGTTTCAGGTACGGACACTGAAGCTGAAACTAGGCTTCAGGTTGTGCAGATTTGGGAGAAGGACTGAAACTGAAATTATTTTAGGCTACCGATTGAAACTGAAACTGAAAGTCCGACTTACGTTAACAATTAAGAAATGACTTACTCTCAATATCCAATTGTAATTTGTGGAGATACCGTAGCTTAGGCTAGCTTTGGCTCATGAAGAGAGCTGTTGAATTTCCGTCCATAATCAATCGGCTTTAACTTCCAAACAACTTAAGTAGAAGTCAATTGATAGTATGTCAAACACGGTAGCAAGTCAAGCGCTGTCTACGTAAGTTGTTTAAAACTATTGAATGCGAAAGCACAAATATAACAGAGATGAGTAGACAAGAGTTGAGTTAAAATCAATCCTTTTCATAAATGCATGGAGTTTATCTTAACTCTGCCATTTTAAACTTCCTTTAACTCTGCCGTCTTTAATCTTGTAGGTTGAAGAGGTTAAAACATACAGAGTTAAAATGAACTCCACAATTTCATGGCAAAATTTAAAATAGCTCTCTAGGTTTCATTGCGACGCTCGGTCAAGTGACAGCGCTATTTCGTCAAAGTCCAAATTTGAGACGAAGTAGGAAATAGGATTTAGGAATATTGCTGCAGCTAGAAGAAAGCCCGTAGGCATGATGGTTGTGTTGTTAATAAGTTTTAGCTACGAAATATGAGCGTATTCGCCTAAATTGTGGCAGAATTTAGAATGAAGCAGGAATCCCTGTCCGGGGATTCCTGCTTCATTCTAAATTCTGCCTCATTTTAGGACTTTGTTTATTTTGGACGCAGTTACGGCATACGATTAATAAGAATACCATGAAAAACATAAAAAATAGTTAAACATAAGAACACTTCATCCTACAGTAAGTCAGTAACACAGGGGTCAAAACATTGACAAATAAGTCCAATCAATGCAGACTACAAATCAGATATTAATCGTATCAAATATATCAAATATATCGAATCAAATGTATTAATCAATCAACTGAGGCAAATGGATTCAAAGATCAGGGAAAATTTTTATTCCAATTTTCTTTTAAATTGTTCTTCAAGTTTATGTCCATGTATTTTTCAAGATTTGATCCATCGTTTCCTTCCTCATGCGAATCGTACGATTTTTGTGAAACAGACAAAAATATAACCATCGTTGCATATACAATTCGGCAAACTAGCAGAACTTTTTGTACGGAAATAAATAATAAGTAACAATAAATAAACTAAACAATAAATAACAAAAGGCAACCTTGATTGATTTCATAATTAATCTCAATTAATTTCACAGCTCAAATTGATACAAAAGAAGACATTGGTTTTAAGCAAGATTCAAAATAAGAAATTTTAATGAACAAAAGAAATTAATTTTTCCAGGGATCTGATCCCGTCCCTTCATTTTGACATTTTCTTTGTTGATCACCTGAAACACAATAAGTATAAGTAATTGCATATAGTTGCATAAATACTGACTCACAAAGACGGATTTCCTTTTATTTGTGAGATGAACGCCAGAAATCTCAATTACTTTGTTCTTTTCTCTAATTTGAGGCGATCTTTTCAAGCAATTTGGATTACTAATGTTTTGTCTGAAGTCGGACTTTTCGGCCAATGATTCTTAATTTTGTGCCAATTCAAATCCAGTCCTTGGCAGGTCTCACGGTTTTGATACATGCATTCGAAAGACCTAACATGATGGCTTTATGCAAATTACATCAGAAGCTAAACTAGAAAAGTCACAGGTTGCAGGAGAATTTGGGATTTTCAACCCATCCGCAAGTGAAATAGTAGCAGAAAACGATAAATCTGATTTCAAGAAATGCTTTCTTTTGCCATTTTATGAGGAACGAATTTCAGAGAATTTAGAAGAAGTCATAATAGCTAGTCATAAAGATTCACAACATACAAAATACAGATATTCCTACAATTACAAAATATTGAGAGTCTAAGGCCATACATTGTAGAAAGCCTACTCTGAAGTTGCGAGGAAAATTTTAAATTATTTGCCGTTTTGCATTAGAGATAGCAGAATTTTAAGAATCAGAAAGAGTTTTGTTTCTCTTCTTAAAATATACATTTTTCGCTCCATTCAAAGGGGCTGTTAACATTCAGTTAATTTTAGTTTGGCGTATCTAATCCCAATAGCGGCCAAGACATATCTAAAAGAAAACTCTTGGCCGCTGGTGGGATCCGAATCCACGCCCCTCTCGATCCAAAATCGAGTGGTCTACCGCTGAGCTAACGCGGCTTGCTTTGAAGTCTGTCTAGGCAGCTCTTTCTAGTTGCGTCAGCCTTCGCAACATGCACAAAAAGGTGTGTGTTAAATTTTTAGGCTGAGCTAGTCTATTGATTTTAGACTGCTCAGCGATGCGAAACGAAAAAGCGTGCAACAAATTTTTAACGTTGCCTGTCTTCGCATACACTAACTCAAGTGTAGTCGTATAACAGTTTGTTTGCTTTAACAGTAGAAACAGGTTTTCCTGCATTTGCCCTATGAAAAATGCAGGATTAAAATTTTTATCTTTTTGTATTTTCTGCATTCTTCTTTTTAAAGGAAAGCAGAATTCAACTTTGTTTTTCTTAAGCTTTCTGCAGTTTCGCTAAGCTTAAGAATGCAGAATTTATTTTATTCTTTATTCTGTTTTAGGAGGCCAATTTATTATATGTGCTGGCCTAAATTTAATGGATTTCCGCCGCCCGTTTTTAAACGGGCGGCCTTAATTTCTATTCTTTATGCCGGCATTGGCCGGAATTCATTGGATTTAGACCTACCCGGCGGGAAGCCTTTTTGCTGGCTTCGCCGCCGGATGACAACTTACACTTACCTGGCGGCAGAAATACCACTTCTGCCGCCAGATGACAAAATCTGAATGACCTACCCGGCGGCAAATCTGCCAATTTGCCGCCGGATGACAATTGACAGCAGCCCAGAAAATGCGGGATTGGGCCCCCTGCTTTGC
>JASAND010002691.1:0-18096 GCA_030248195.1 Trissonchulus latispiculum
GAAAAAAATCTTTAAAGTTTTTATCGATTTACTATCCGGTAACCGGATATACACCGGTTATGATGGGTTTAGTGGATTCGCCTCCCAGTGGAGCTGGATTTGTTTCCTAGAATATTTACACTATATGATGTATCTGTGGAAGATTTCAATAGAACTGGGCAATAATCGCGGTTTCTGTAAAGGGGAACTGAACGTAGGGCACGACAGACTACTGAACGGTATTATATCAAGACCATGAATACTTAGCTAATTCCAAAGCTTCCATATTGTGCAATGATAATCTGTTTCCGTCGAAGAAGTTTCAAGAATTTACGGAGGGGTTTGAATTTGATACATAGGTGCATAGTTTCCTTGGGGGGGGGTATCCCCCCAAAACTTTTGACCAACTTTACCCCCCCCCCCCACATTTTTTGACTTACCATTCCCCAACTGTTGGCTATCCACCCCGAACCCCCCCAACGATTTTTGGACCCAAAAAGAGCTAAAATTGGCCGAAAAATTGTCATTTTTTGAACCATATTTCTACAAGTTTGACCTAAAATCGCTTTAAAACGGTGCAAGAACGCCTAAAACGTTAAAAACAAGCCTTATTTTGAAGAAAAAAGGCTAAATTACAGAAAATTTTGCATTTTTTGATTTTTTGATTTTGTGGCAATTTTTCGAAATTTCTGAGGTCCGAATTCTGGTGGGGGGGTGGGTACCCCCTTCACATTTCGGAAGTCGGCCAAGATCGCGCCGAAGGCGCGTAAATTGGCCAAAAATTGGGTATTTTTAGGGTGAATTTTGCAAAATTTTTCAAAAAGTCCAAATTCTTGGCTTAACGTGTTTATTATCGCGAGAAATAAACGTTTATATATAACGGTTTCATGGACTTCTAGACTCAATATTGACCTTATTCTGGACTCAGAAACATGTTGGCAATCAAGTTTTCGAGTTTAAAAACACTGTCTAATGTTAAAATTACTTGATGAGTTCATGTTTTCGGCATTAGCAATGGCTGAAAATGCGATTTTTGGCATAAAAATAGAAAAATTTTTTGGGGCAGGTTTGGGGGGGGGTCAAAAAAGGCCCCCCCCCAAAATTCCGGGGAAGGGCCCCCAACCCCAACCCTGTCCCCGTTACATCTATGGGTTTGAAAATTTTTAGAGGGAGTGGGGTAGGAAGTCTGCCAAAGGCCGATTTGCATGTGGGGTAGCCAAAATTTGTAGGCATAGGCATAGTTTCCCCAGGGGGGGTTTGGGGGGTACTCCCCCCAAAATTTTCGACCAACTTTACCCCCCCCCCCCAGATTTTTGGACTACCCCTCCCCCACTTTTGGTTACCCCCCCCCCCCCCGAACCCCCCCCAGCACTTTTTGGGGCCAAAAAGTTAGCTAACTTTTGCTAAAAAATGGCCATTTTTTGAAACTTTTTTCTCAAATTTTGGCTTGAAATTGGTTTAAAATGGTGTAAAAACGCCTAAAACGATAAAAACAAGCCTTGTTTCGACAAAAATGCGTTAAAACACAGAAAATTTTGCGTTTTAGGCCAGCTTTTGAATTTTCTGAGGTCCGAATTTGGGGAGGGGGGTTCGGGGGGTTACTCCCCATCACATTTCGGGGGTCGACCACCAAATTTCCGAAGTTTACCCCCCCAACCAAAATTTCCGGGGAAACTATGGGCATAGGGGTAACAAAATTTCCAAAATTTACCACCCCAACCAGAATTGCCGGTGAAGCAAAACATAGTTTCACCAGGGGGCATAGTTTCACCGTAAATTTTGGTTGGGGGAGGGTGAACTTTGGAAATGTGGTGGTCGATCCTCGAAATGGGATTCGGAGTGTGTACCCCCCCCCCCGAACCCCCACCCAAGTATATACATTCGAATCTCAGGAAATCCAAAAAAATGGCCTAAAAAGTAAAATTTTTCTGTATTTCAACGCTTTTTTCGTCTAAGGCGTTTTTACACGGTTCTAAAGCAATTTTCAGCCAAAATTTCAGAAAAATTTATAAAATGACTTTTTGGCCCCAAAAAGTGCTGGGGGGGTTCGAGTCGGGGGGTGGGAAAGTAAAAAAATCTGGGCTGGGGTAAAGTTGGTCGAAAATTTTGGGGAGGGGGATACCCCCCCAAATCCCCCCTGGTGCCTCCATTTTTCATTTTTTGAAAAATCTCAGTTTGGCTTAAACTTCTTTGAAACCGTGTAAAAACGCTAAAACGATAAGGCCAAGCCTTGTTTTGACGAAAAAACCATAGATGTACCAGGCTACAGCCTGCCTCCTGAGAGACCCCCACGGGAGGGCCAGGTTCCCCTCCCCCATACCCCGACCTGGACTACTCCCCCCAAGGCGAGCTCAGACCCATAGGTGTAACGGAGATTTGAGGTGGGGGGCTCCCCCCAAATTTTTTTGGGGGAGCCCTCTGGATACCCCCCCAGGACCCGCCAACTCCCCCAAAAACAATTTTCTATTTTTGTGTCAAAAATCGCATTTTCAGCCGTTTCCAATGCCAATCAACATTCAACTATGAAGCAATTATAACATTTGACATTGTTTTAAACTCGAAAACTTGATTGCCAACATGTTTTCAAGTCCAAAATAAGATCAATAATGAGTCAGAAATCCCATAATGTAGTTAAAAACGTGATTTCTCGCAATGATAAATACCTTAAGCCAACAATTTGGACATTTTTGAACAATTTTGCAAAATTTAACCTAAAAATATATACCCTATTTTTGGCCGTTTTTCGCGCCGTCGGCGCGACTCCGCGTCGGTTGGGGACGTTCACTCCAAACAATTTCTGGGGGGGGGTGAGAAAATGGCTGGGGGCTACCCCCCCAACCACTAGCGTAGCCAGAAAAAAATTTCGGGGGGGGGGGGAATGAAAAATTATTCCGGGGGTCTGGGGGCGGAGCCCCCCACAAGCTGAGAAATTTTTCTGTTTCGTGACCTTCGTGGAATCTTTACAGAGCATTCGTTGAAATTACAATAATATTTAAGGCGCAGTGCTTGTTCATGCACCTAAATAATGCAGAAGGTGGTCAAAGTCGACCAAATAGGGAAATTGATACCCATGTTTTAGTGCGAAACACGTATTATAATGGTATAATACACATATTTCGCGCCGAAGGCGCGAAAATTTTTGAAAAATAGGCGTTTACACACGTGGCAGGAAAAAATTCCAGGGGGGCAACACAATTTCGGGGGGGGGGGGGACTTCCCCCGTTCCCCCCCCCCCTGGCTACGCGCCTGCCCCCAACCCCCCCCCTAAAATTGGGTCCAAACCAGAGAAAAGTGCAATATTTTTGCAATTTTTCAAACATTTTCTGAAAAATTGAAAATAATTGGCTAGAAATAGTTGAAAACACTAAAAAATCGATTTTAAAACGCAATACGAGTGGTTTTTGATCAGAGTTATGTCGAAAATAGTAGATTTTATGTCGAAAACGGGCCATTTTTAGTTGAAAAAACTTTGAGTACAGTGTGGGTACAGTTTTTTGTAAAAATTTCCGATTTTTGAGACCCCCCAAGCCAGATTGCAGTTTGTTCCCTGTGAGACTCTGCCCCATGAGAAGACCAGACCCCCTCCCTCCATACCCGACCTCCACTACTCCGTCTACACTATATATACGTATATGTTTTAGCCTAAAAACCAGTTAAAAGTAATCATTTTTAGTGTTAGTGATTTTTGCAGTTTTTACACGAAAAAACCGCAAAGATTTTCCAAAAATATGCCCTCCCATAAATTTTGACCTTAAAATCAGCCAGTACGTATACGTTTAATGGAGTGTACATGGAAACAGGAGCATTTCTAGCTAAAAACCTTGGGCACAGTTTTTGGGGGTCCTCCTCCCCCCCAGTTTTTTGCCTAGTCGACCCCGGCCCATGGGCAGGTTATTTTTACAGGGTCCCCCGAGGCCGTCCTCTCTCTCTATCTGGCTGCAGGCTCAAGTGATCGACGTATGATTCGGGACTGTGTTCAGAGCCCTGCCATCTCCAGGAACCCAATCACCACTTTATCACCAGGATATTCAGGGAGGGGGCATGTCCCTAGGTACGCAGTCTATACGTATGTCGCTGAGGGCAATCAAGCAGCAGGTGCTCCCGGTCTTCTTCTGCTTCTCCTCATCCAGGACAGGTAGGACTTTCAGCTTTACCTGTGCGGTGCCTGTAGGCTGCCAAATGCCTGCTATGGAATCCTGAGCGCAGTTGGGCCGGAATTATCCTCTGCTTTTTGGACAATCCGGCCTCCTTTTGTCACAGATTATTGGTTGTAATCGTGGGTTTATTTTCCGCACAAGTGGATGACCAATTTTGAATCTCCAGTATTCTGCTGTCTTCCGATATACATACGTACTTTTGCAGGGTGGACAGATCAACCGGTTCATCTATCTGGGCAAGATCCTTACTTCGCTATTTCGTCTGGTTTTTCGTTTCCAGGTACCTGTCTGGTATCCACGACTGCTAGGATATTCTTCCATCGGTTTCAAACTGGAGATTCCAGATTTGCGCTTCCATTCTCCCAACTGCCGCTTCTGGTCCATCACAATTTCTTTTCTGCTGGTACCTTTCGATGACTATTTTATTGCTTTAGCTCAGCCCGGTCCCGGTAGTTAAAGCAAAGTTTGCCGGCTGGTTTGCAATTCGCCCAATGGTTCCATATGGAAGTGTGTATAATGAAGGCTCCTGCTCCTCTATCGTCAGTCCCAGATTTGGAAGACCCGTCAGTATAGGCTTCTAGTCGTCCGCCTAAGATGCTGACTTCGCCGTTCCACTCCAAACAGAAGTCTACACTGTACCTCCGGTTCTGTACTCAGGGTTGTTTGGGTGGTCGCCGTAGGATCGGTTCTTGTTCTATTATGGCCAGAAATTGACGTACGTATATACAGATGTTTTGACAAATTCCCGCCTTGATGTCACCGGTTTCAGTCTTTTCCTACAGTTGCCAGCAGCAGCTGCTGCAGTGTTAGGTTTTCTTCTTCCAGGGGCCAATGTTATCAAAAGTGGGTTGAGTTCAACCCGGGTTCAATTCATTTTCGGGTTCAACCCTGAAATTTTTGGGTTGGCTAAACCCCAATGGTCAACCCCATGTTATCAATCTTTTTTTTGGGGTTGGGTTAGCTTAACCCGGGACCCGGGTTGACATGTTTCAACCCCGATTCAACCCCATTTTTACAAGTTGAGGCTGCTGCTAGCGATCCATGATTAATCCCATTGCATATATATATACGCTGCTTATCATCAATGGCTAAATACCAAACAAAACAGTGTTTGGGATAGAAGAAAATCAGTGACTAAACTTGCTGGAAGAAATAAATTACTGTTTTCAATTATGTCCTCATATGCATATCCCCAATGCCGGTATGATGTATATACATATTCTACACTTATTAAAAAATACAATTAAATATTTTGTAAAACTGAAGAAATTTATTATAAAACTAAGAAGAAGATGATCGTTCTCTATTATTTCAATTCGGGCTGAAATCTCAACCCACCTCATTGAGCAGGGTTGAGATTCAGCCATTTCAACCCAAAAATCAACCCAAATTTAATGATAACATTGGGTTGGATCTCAACCCAAATTCCAACCCCAACCCTGCAATTTCAACCCGGGTTTATTCAACCCTGTTTTGGTAACATTGGGTTGAAGTTTTCAACCCTAATCTCAACCCGGGTTGAGATGCTTGATAACATCGGCCCCAGGACAGTCGATTTCAAGTATATATATATATATATATATACGTATATATACGTATATGTATGTTGATTGGGCTTTCCTTCAATGACTGTTTTGATTGATGGGAAGGATACCTGCTGCTACCAGAACTGCAGGAGTAGGTGCAGTACTGGTGCATCCAGTTACGAGTCTTGCCGGCGCTCTACTGTTTAGGACTTCCAGATTCTGTAAGTTGGTTTTGGCCTCTTAAGGCACTCAATCTCCAATGCGCTTGATATTCCGCCACCGACCTGATATATTATGTTAGATTTAGATAGACCTTTCGCAAACTGGACTTGGCCATTCCCCACGATTTTCCAGAAGTGCTGCTCAAGACATTGAGCCTAGATTTTATTTTGCCTGTGAGCTTGGCTATATATGTGCTGTCGAAGGGTGAGCCTTCTGTCCGACCTTCACCAATCACCTCCCGAAATTTTCATAGGTTTCCGGAGATTTTTCCAAAAAATGTCTACTTTTAGTCTAAGTTCAGGCAGTTTCGAGAAGATTTTGCGCTTCTCTGCAAAATTTGCCAACATATCTAGTTCTTGACTATTTTTGCGAGAAATCCTCGGAAAATCTCTTACCCCGGGGTTTATTCGGATTAGAAATTGTACCCAGAAACAGTCCAATTTTCAACGGAGATTTTTTTAAATGTCTATTTTCAGTATATATATATATATATATATATAAACCCAGGTATTTTTGCGAATTCTTTGTGTTTATCGATGCAAATATGCCGAAAATAGTATATGAGTTTTCACTTTTTTGCAAAAATCTTTCCACCCCTCAAGAAACTTCTCCTCCAGAGTACGGAACATACGTACGTATGCTTGGGGAATTTTAAGCCCCGCAGACCTGAAGTCCTCTCCCGAGGGGTCCCTCACCCCTCAGAATCCTGATTTTTCTGGTTTTTTTTGGCAAAAAACCGGAAAACTCCGGTTTTTCGGCGGCCTTTGGCCGCCAGTTCACCCCCCACAAAACTTCTCCTCCGTCATATGTCTGGTGCGGAACCAATTTGTTATCATGGATACATATGTTTTCCGCCAAGATGAGTTCAATTTATAGAACCCCGATTTCTAGGGGGAGAAAATTTTTTTCAAATTGCTTAGAAATGACTATATCATAGGGGTCGCGGGAGCGACCCCTATAATATGAGTGAAAATGGTCGAATGACCGTGTAAAACAAGGCTGCGCAGAAGCTGCGCAGATCCTGCGCACATTATGTGCGCAAAAAATTGTACGTGTCGAGTTTAGTATATTTGCCAAGTTTCATCCCCGTACCACTTTCCGTTAAAAAGTTGCACCAAACATCGCTTACGAAAATTGTGTTATTTCTTTTTTTCCGGTTTCTCGCTTTTGATGTCTCATAAGGGGCTTTTGTAGCTTGAATAACTACAGATAGAAAAATTTTTGTCTATGAAACCCATATATATTCTTGTAGTACAAATCAAAAATAAGAAAATAAGCTAGTTTTTATGCCTCCCAGGGCCGGAAAAAATTTTTGGCTGGGGGCCAAAGTCGGCCAAAACGCTAAAATGGCCAAAAAGCTGAGCAACTTTTGTCATAGAACTGCATGCTCAAAGTGGCTGTAGAGTGCTGTGGTGGGGTCAGGGTATTTTTAGGGATTTTTTGGGGGGGGCTCCCCGGGGGGGCCCGGCCCGGGGGGGGAAGATTTTTTGCAAAAATGAGCTAAAAATTGGTATTTTTTGGCGTATTTTACACGTAGAAAGGCAACAAGTTCTCAAAAATGCCAGGGTTTAAGCTAAAAATAGCCATTTTTACAAAAAATCTCCGGCGAAGCCGGAAAATTTTTGAAAATTAGCCTATTTTTGGCAAAAATTTGGGCCCCCAAAAAATCCCGGGGGGGAAGCAAAAATCCTGGGAGGGGGCGATTTCGGGGGGGCCCCCCCCCGGTAAAAAATACCCTGGGTGGGGTGGGTGGGGACTTAGGCGATTTTGTTTTAAAACTAAAAGTTTTCAAAAGTGGTCAAATTTGGTACCAAATGAAAGCCCTAAGCGAGCGGAGCAACTTTTGTCATAGAACTGCATGCTCAAAGTGGCTGTAGAGTGCTGTGGTGGGGTGGGGTGGGGACTTAGGCGATTTTGGGTCAAAACTAAAATTTTTCAAAAGTGGTCAAATTTGGTATATGTAATATCTAATGAAAGCCCTAAGCGAGCTGAGCAACTTTTGTCATAGAGCTGCGTACCCAAAGTGGCTGTAGAGTGTAAGCGGCACGAACTGTGGTTGGCTTGCTTGCTACTGTTGAAAGATATATATATCTATATATACATACCTTCAGGAGCATATATATATATACATACATATATAAAATAATAGAAAACAAGGAACAAAAAGTACTCCTTCGTCGCATGTAAAATACATATGAGTCTTCGTAGGCAGGTTGTACATTATGCAAAAACTAGCCTGTAAAATACATATGAGTTCCGTAGGGAGGTAGTAAATTAAGGAAAACAAGTTGCAACCGCTTAACATATGAACCTGTCCTACAACGAGGCTCATATTGGCGTCACAGTGCATTCCACATTAAAGCCTCATTAAAGAACCTCAGCTTCATCCACATTACGGAAAAAATGAATAGACGTTGTGGCCCAGAAGAAATGGACTGAAGTGAACTACGACTGCTCAAGCTGAACTGTACATGCAACCTGATGTTTCCTGAAACACTATGGCACACCTAATATTTCGCGATACGCTGTGGTACACGGTACAGCTAATGCATTCTCGAAACACTTTCACATTATACACACGCGAATGCGTTCCCACTTGGCTCTGAGTCAGAGCGCCTCATGACGCACCGTATTGAGCATATGCACACTATAATGACTGATCAACAAAGCTATGTGAAGGATAATTTGTAATGAAAAGCTTTATGCAGTATGTATTTATATAAAAGTAAAATATATATCTGCAAATTATTCGTATTATGACATATATACGCCAATATGAGCCTCGTTGTAGGACAGGCTCATATGTTAAGCGGTTGCAACTTGTTCTCCTTAATTTACAACCTCCCTACGGAACTCATGTATTTTACAGGCTAGTTTTTGCATATGTACAACCTGCCTACGAAGACTCATATGTATTTTACATGCGACGAAGGAGCAGTTTTTGTTCCTTGTATATATATACAAGAACAAAAAGTGCTCCTTCGTCGCACCAGAAAACCCCTATAGACAAAGTTTGGAGAGGCAAAGTAAAGCCTACTATGGACCTCCGGGAAGCGGTTACCGACATGACCCCTCAGACGGTCAAGTGGAACCAGCCCAGCAACTTGGGTTACTCGGGCAGCAAAACTGATAGCGGGAATCGATTCTCCGTCCCAAAAAATCTTTGTATGCAAAATTTGAGCCACCCATGTAGCAAAATAAGCGAAAAAATTAAGTTCAAAGTTCGACCCAAAATTCACCAACTTTGGCCGGCCAGTACCGAAAAATTCCGCACGAACACGGAAAATCATATAGCATTTGAACGACCCCGATATGTGTACTGTTTAACCATATAGTCAGTATTGCCCCATATATAGCCCAATCTGACTTATTAAGGCGCCTTTGAAGCATACTTTTTGGCCATTTTAGCGTTTTGGCCGACTTTGGCCCCCAGCCAAAAATTTTTTCCGGCCCTGGGAGGCATAAAAACTAGCTTATTTTCTTATTTTTGATTTGTACTACAAGAATATATATGGGTTTCATAGACAAAAATTTTTCTATCTGTAGTTATTCAAGCTACAAAACCCCCTTATGAGACATCAAAAGCGAGAAACCGGAAAAAAACATCACTCTCGTAAGCGATTTTTGGGACAACTTTTTAACGGAAAGTGGTACGGGGATGAAACTTGGAAAATATACTAAACTCGACACGTACAATTTTTTGCGCACATAATCTGCGCAGGATCTGCGCAGCTTCTGCGCAGCCTTGTTCTACACGGTCATTCGACCATTTTCACTCATATTATAGGGGTCGCTACCGCGACCCCTATGATATATATACGTATAATGTACATATTTGTAACCTAATTTTAAGCTTGAAATAGCTAATATATATAATTTGTAAATGCAAAGACAAGACAAAAAATCTAGCGAACCCGGAAAAGGTTTTAAAAATTTCCCCTCTCAATACTCTATTTTTCGGGGACTTTTGGGTTCTGGAGAGAAGACTCAAACTCCTGGTAGGGGGCGACCCAAGTCGTGGGAGAACCAACTTCTTGTAGGAAAAAGCCAGCTTAGCCTCTTTCACCTGGAAATTGTGGAGTTGGGTGTCAAATAATCTTCCATACCTCAAAACTGAAAGCACAGAAATCATGAAATTTGCGAAAGTAGTAGCTCAGTTTTCTCTTTTCTGCCAAGACAAGTTCCACTTTTTTAATGATTTTGGGACCAAATTTAAAAAAGATTTGTGGATATATAACTACGTATTTTGAAATCATTTAGTTAATTTTTTGGTGAAACGTTCGAAGATTTGTAAGCGTGTGGAAGCGGCGAGTAATAATTTTGGGGTAAATAAGTTTTTAAGGGAACACTCTTTTCCCAACCTTTTACCTGAGGTCTGAAGACATGGAAGTCTTATAGGACCCAAACGGAAGCCGAATACACCTTGTACATAAGATTCCTGTTCCCAAATCAGCCTTCGCGTTGGCCAACAATCCCCTTGAATTTTCTCATTTAACTACATATTCTTTGCTGAATTTGAAAATTTTTAAAACATTTTTTGTTCTTACTACCTCTTCCCGTAATCGATCTGTTCTATGACCTTTCCTCTCCTTGTAGAACCAGATCCTCTCCCTAGTTTTCTAAGACGTCACATGACACATCATCATCATCTTTACCTTTTTTCACATCTAGTTTTTGGAACGTACACTTATGGTACTTTGTTGTAATTTGGAATTTGTAGGTTCTTCCACTTAAACGACCGCTCAGTGTCTCCTGCCCGTCCACAAAAATCGCGAGACCTCACCACTATATATACTTTGTCCAAACTCTGTAACATTACAGCATTGAAATGCACCAATTGTGCTGTTTTTCAATAGGCTATAAGCTAAGTCAATTTGTTTTGTTTCCATACAACTGTGTATGGGCTGTGGTGAAAGCGTTCTCTAAAATGTCCACTGCAGTTTGGGCTCGAATTCAAGCGTTAGCTTGGTTGCTTGTGCTGGAGTGGCTCAATCAGCATATATATCGTCGGCATACTAAACCGAAAGTTTGGGTTTGATCCTCACTTCGCCCGAATATTTCTGACGGTGACACTGTTTGTTTAGTTTATTTTTTCATCAGAAATTTGACAAAAAACCAAGGATAGGCACTGGCAAACATTTTGCCGTTTTTCTGGAGCAATCGGGAAACAGTTGCTAATACAAAAGGAAGCTAGTTTGTTACGCCGAATATATATGTACATTTCGAGAACAATTAGGAAAAAGTTCGGCGACTGAGCAAAAATATTGTGAAAAATAATATAAGTTATAAATTTTATAAATAAAACTTATATATATTCTATGCTGTCTTTCACGAGATATATATGCAGAATAGACAAGTTAGTCTGGAAGATATTTTACAAACAACGTTACAAATTGCACGCACATAATACAGCCATAACTGTAATGGCGCCGCAATGGCCGAGTGGTAAGGTGTTCGACTAAAGATCTTACGGTCCTAGGTTCGAAACCCCGCTGCCACAAGGCTTTCGCAAATCCCCTTGAGCAAGGGACTAAGCACATATCGGTTCGCCGTGGGCTCCAGCCAACCAGCTGTCCATCCTTAACTGGTCGGTAAATGGGTATATACCACTGCGGTGGGAAGGCAACAGGAGTCTGTGTTCTGGCGCAATGCCTGATGAAGGGCTGGCCCCCCTTCCACAGATGTAGTCAACATTAGAGCTGTCGCTCCTGGCTTCGGGCTGTGAATCCGGAGATAAGCACCGGCACCCTATAACCTTCTGTAGGTTGGAGTTCTCTCCAGGGGTCACTTTACCTTTTTTTACCTTTACAGCCATAACTTCAACTATATTATATAGATTATACGTAGATTATATGGATCCTAACTGTACGCCAGTGCTATATAATGCGCAAAAATAGGCATAAGTGAATGTATAATTATGCATTTATTATGTTAACTTTATGTATCTATCTATATTAATTCCCACTTTTCCTAATTTATTTAATATTGAATTTGTTTTTGAATCATTTCTCTAAGATAGGTCATTGATTTGTAAGGTCTGTCTCAGAACAAGCTCAACTAATTTGAATGTGTGTACCAAGGTTTGTTATCAATCTCTGCATTATTGCCTTTAGTATAGTGGGATACCTATATAACAGCTTATAGACGTGCATGCATAATATTAATGGAATCAATAAAACAGAATTTCTCTATTCGTAGTCGACCAAGAGCAATCCCTTTTGACTTGACGAAGTGTTTCTAAATGTTGTATCTATCTATATGTTATGCCCTACAACGGAGGGTCCGTCCATGCTCATTGAAGCCTTTGAATGCTGAAGTCTATAAGTGACTGATTAGAGGCTATAGCTATGATACGCCTTTGCTTATGGGGGCTGTTATAAGGCGATCAATACGTGGATACGACAGGGGCTAACAGACACAGAAAAGGTATCCTAGAACGTCGTGTAGGACGAACGGGGGTAAAATTGGCTGAATTTTTGCGAAGCACAGGTTCTTCAAACCCTGGGATGAGAGATCTATGTGTTAGGTTTTAGAGATCAATATTGGTTTGAAACAACGTTTCCCCCCTGTCCTTCCAGTTAGTTGTGACTGACTGACTCCCTTTTCCCTTTGCATAGTTTCCCCTCCTTGTTCTGGCTATTCCTATATTCTTATTTTCTTGCTTCCAATTATTGATCGGCGATAATACATAATATTATCACCACTACGATTCTTGCTCCACACATTCTATCTTTCAGTTGAGCCTTTCTTATGCCTCTGATGCCGTTCAATTCTGCTATTCCTTTGACTGGGGCTGTCCTGTCTTGCAAGGGATTTAAAACGTGTTTTACTCTTGTTCTTATAACATAATAATAATTGCAAGTCTGGTTACATCTTAAACTTCATTTATAATTTTGATATCGGTGGTAGCAGATATATATATAAACCGATTTAATTATATTGAGCTGGTTTTAACACACTTTCTGTAATGATTTTGCTAGTTGAGATATGATCAAACGCTATTATATACATTTGTTGCTACCAGTGATATACGTTTTACACAAAGTATGTATAATCAATAATTCAATGTTTGGTGCACGAGTGTTTTGGCTTCAGTTTCAATACGTACATTAATGCATTGCAGACTTTGAAGTTTGAATTTCAAGGCTAGTTTATTTTAAGCCATTCAGTTTTATCTACACATTTCCTATATATACTATATCAAATTTTCTTGTGGCAATTTATAAACAGTTCCTATATGCACATATTGATCTTTTTGACGATACACATCATGGGTTCTCGTTCGTTAAATTTGCTGTCAATGTTGTGTGTGTACACACACTGTACATGTCTGTGCGTTTCTCTCGTGTTTCCCTGAGAATTGTGAAAATCTAGACCTTATAAATAGTTCGCTTTGACGATAACAAATATTGCCAATACACAAGATTCAACACAACACTGGATGTACACTGCGTACTATAGTAATAATACACTGACTAACAGGCTATGGAGCAACGTGTTTGTATATTTTATTGAAAAATTTTGAAGCCACTATATAGGAGGCCCCCTGCATACACACTCAGCCTGTTACGCTGATAGGTAATACTCTGTCGACTTTATTGATTCGCGAATTTAATATTTTCGTTTTCGGCGAGCTCGCACAGCCCCTGCTCTTTTTCTATATCTATTCAACATAGTATTGAGCGAGCCTTGTGTACTATGAATGTAGTAATCTGGGCGCTTTAGGGCTGTTTTAACGTTGCTTAATGTATAGATAGGCGATATTGAGAAGTTTGAAGTTTTCTAGAAGTCATTATGCGCCAACTCTTGTATATATATGCAATTCTGAAGCGTTTGTGCTGATTTCGCCACAGTGAATGCTGTATTGATTACGTACGGCCTGTCCATTGCACTGTGCATATCTACTCATAGGAGAGCTGAGTTGTCCTTACAAGGTTAGTCGGAACATATTCGGTTTGGTAATGTGCTATAAGTCGTTAATTAAGAGTATTAATAATAATATGTGAACGATAATTAAGAGTATTAATTATAATATGTGAACGTTAATGTCAATGTTAATAAGTGTAAATATGTGAACTTTCTTACCGGCATCTATATACGACAACGACCGACATTAGATGGAAAAAATAAGGTTAAATACGATTTCGGCGCACTCGTCTTTCCCCCCAACATCTTGGCTTCAAGTTATGAGAATTTTAGAAACACTTAGCAAACTAATTGAACCCCCTACAACCCCTTGACGAACGAATTTGAAGTCAAGCCAAGTCCAAGAGTTTTCGTTCAAAATTAAATTATAATTTGCGTAAAAGATTATTATTATTAGGCGTATTATATATTATGCGTAAAAGAAGTACGAACCTATTTAGAAACTTAGAACTTAGCAACTATTTTCGACAAAACCATGAAAGCAATCAATATTTATGTAGTTTCCGAAAAATGTAAAAGATTAAGTCGTCATTTAAAATGATAAAAGACCTCAAATATTTCTTCATGTGGTTGAAGAACTTTTAGCAAATATATATATATCTAGTATTAAAAGGCAATAAATATAGAAGAAATGTAGTGAATCTTGGTCGGCCCGGCCCGAAGCCCGGCCCGCTCTTGCATTCGGCCCGGCCCGGTCCGCTCCCAAATTTTTTCTCCTCGGCCCGGCCCGGCTCGCTCGACGTTGGGCCCGGCCCGCGGGTCGGGCTGGCCGGGCCGACTGTCCTGAGTGAAGGTCTCTAATTCAATGATTGATTTTATATTATTCCGTTAATATGCTAAATATGCTAGCTAAACATTTTTGACTTAACTTTTTCGCAAAGCAGGCTAAAATGTACATAAATCCTTTATATCGCCGAAAGATCGTGTTTTATACTGGCTTTCGAATGGTATAAATACAAGAAATAAAAATGCTCCTCTGGAGCATGAAAAAGTAATATGGGTGATGGCGAGGTTGCAAAATCAAGAGAGGACTAGTCTTTAAAATGCTTAATATAGGGCTAGGTTAAAAAATAGAAGAGGACTAGGTTGTGAGCGAATTAATATGGGCACAGCTTCGCCGAACAACCCATATTCGCGGTTTATAAATGTATATCAGTATGCATATCCATCCACGTTTAGTTTATAGCTTATATAAATTTATATTCAAGAATAATTTAGGACTCTCCCACGATCTCCTATTTCCTCCTGACTTGGACCGATAGCTTTAGCATCATATCCTTAGACCTCTCCTAGTAGTAGAGCCTGCGGTAGTTCAACACAACAAAATGATAATAATTTACGTATATATATATTCCTAGCAGCTAGCCTAACAGTACATGCAAACAGCTATATTCGATGAGTATTCAACTGCTTAAATTTTTTATTGACTGACATTGATAGCTCTAAGCTAAGACGAAACGTGAAATCCCGCGAATATGGGTTGTTCGGCGAAGCTGTGCCCATATTAATTCGCTCACAACCTAGTCCTCTTCTATTTTTTAACCTAGCCCCATATTAAGCATTTTAAAGACTAGTCCTCTCTTGATTTTGCAACCTCGCCATCACCCATATTACTTTTTCATGCTCCAGAGGAGCATTTTTATTTCTTGTCCTTCTGTCATTTTAAAGGATCCCTTTCCAGCAATGCGGTAATGGATACAAGGAGCTTGAACAGTGCCATGCTAAACGAGCGTAGTCGATTTACAATATATGCCCCCAACAAAACGCCGAAAAACGCTGTTTTAAGGGTTTTGACCACTGGTCAATAGGCCCCATAGACCGTAGTGACCACTGGTCACTCCATCGATTTCGGCAATGTGCCCATTGAAACAAGCGTAGTGGATTTACTATATATGTCACCAACCAAAACGCCGCAAAACGCTGTTTTAAGGGGTTTGACCACTGGTCAATAAGGCCCCATAGACCGTAGTGACCACAGGTCACTTCCCTCAATTTCGGCAATATGCCCATTGAAACGAGCGTAGTCGATTTACTATATATGCCCCCGATCAAAACGCCGAAAAACGCAGTTTTAGGCAGTTTGACCAGTGGTCAATTCAGCCGGTTTTGGCGATATGCCCATTGAAACGAGCGTAGTCGATTTACTATATATGCGCCCGACCAAAACGCCGAAAAACGCAGTTTTAGGCCGTTTGACCAGTGGTCAATAGGCCCCATAGGATGAAGTGACCAGTGGTCACTTCCGTCGGTTTCGGCGATATGCCCATTGAAACGAGCGTAGTCGATTTACTATATATGCCCCCAACCAAAACCCCGAAAACGCTGTTTTAGGGGGTTTGACCACTGGTCAATAGGCCCCATAGGCTGTAGTGACCAGTGGTCACTTCCGTCGGT
Organism: Trissonchulus latispiculum; assembly: GCA_030248195.1. NCBI lineage: Eukaryota > Metazoa > Nematoda > Enoplea > Enoplida > Ironidae > Trissonchulus > Trissonchulus latispiculum. The sequence continues at coordinate 16,205 of JASAND010002691.1, forward strand.
TTCGGCGATATGCCCATTGAAACGAGCGTAGTCGATTTACTATATATGCCCCCGACCAAAACGCCGAAAAACGCTGTTTAGAGGGAGTTTTCCCAACTTTAGTTTAGTTTAGCATGGGGGGATCCTGTCTACCAACATATAATAGTAGTATGGTGCCAAAATGCCCACATCGTTCCAACACTTAGCCGTAAAATGCATTTCCAATAAGCGTTATTCACCGAGAAAAAAAACAAGCGCACGGTAACTATCGCCTAGTGCAAAAATTCGAAGTTTCGAATTCGAACCAAAAGTATGGTGGTACTTGTAGTACTACTCGAGATGTTTACGATGGTAACCTTTTTACCACCGCCGGACCTCCAATTAGCTGGCACCAGGCCAACACGGTCTCCAGAGGGCCGCGCAGACGCCTTTATACCCATATTATGTAGGGGCGCTATCGCGCCCCTACATAATTAATTTTCGTAATTTTCACCAATGTTCAGAAACTCTTTCATTACATTTCTTTTTGTGTTACATAGTGCACTAGCTCATTACAAACTGATCTAGTGCCATCTTCAGCATAAGCTGGTTTGCATATTACATCAAGACACTTCAAAGTTTTAGTACAAACAAAAAATTTACATAATATGCCCAAAAATGAAAATTGGCTTAATTGAGAAATTGCTAGCAGGGACTGGTCTTTCCCATAATCCCCCCCACAGCTATGAATAAGTACCGATGAAGCACAATTTGACTGATAGATTTGAAATTTGGTGGACGTAGCTTTTCAGACCTGCTGATTTCAAAAATGCAAAAAATTTAAAATTTAAAAAATTTTTAAATTTTAATTTAGATTGTTAAGGGGGACCAAGGGGAACCGAAAATTTTTTGAAAAAATTTTGATAAAAACTTGCTTACAGGGGTTTTCTGGGGTGCTGGTCACAAATCTGAAATCGGTTTTTCGATTCAGATTTTCGTTAGCTCAGGCCTCAGGATAAGCTTGCATCTTAAGCTTAAAACTTTAGCCTATATTGCGGACCGAAGATGGCTACGTCCAGCGGAAGGGATATCCTGGATGCTACGTGGTTCGTGGATTGGATTCAGCCCCATGCCAATCAGCCATCATTATCAGCCCCGATCTGGAACCCAGAAAGAAAGGACCGGAGAACTGGGTTTTTGGCGGCCGGCCGGGCTGACCCAGCCCAACCCGACCGGCGCATGCCAACGGCTGGATACCCCAAAGGCGTGGTGAACGCCCTCCTCCTCATATCAGGCGATGTACACCCAAACCCCGGCCCTACCTGTGCTGCCCGCCAGTCGGCGCCTGCCTATCCTTGCGCAGTGTGCCGGAGAAGGGTTGCATGGAATGGCCTGTCGATCCAGTGCACCGCATGTTCCTTGTGGGTCCATTTCCGCTGCAGCGGGCTGCAGCAGAGGGCCGACGTTGACCGTTTACCAAGGAATCAAACCGGACGCATCGTGTGGTCTTGCCCCACGTGCGCAGCCAGGCAGATGGCACGACCACCCACCCACCCCACCTCGCCCTAGGCCTCTCATACTCCCTCTGGCATCACGAACAAGGACGCCACGCCCCCTGTTGTGAAAAGTGGACCCTCCACTCCTGTTGCGGGTGCCTCAGTCCCTTCTGCCACCGGGTCCCCCGGCACACACGGCGGCCAGGCCCCGGATTAGGGCGAAGTTTTTAAAATACTTCAGTGGAATGCAGACGGACTAAGTAATAAAATGGTGGAGCTAGCCAAGCTCTTGCGTGACCGTGATGCCCATGTTGCCTCTATCCAGGAAACGAAGCTGTCAGAAACCAGAAAAACCTAACCTGCCCTGGCTACAATGTTCTCAGGCTAGACCGACGCCATAAGGTAGGCGCAAATGTAGAAAGAGTGTGCGGAGGAGGA
>JASAND010002693.1:0-11830 GCA_030248195.1 Trissonchulus latispiculum
TTAACAAACAACAAACAAACAAACAAATTGGTTTATTCTGTAGACAAACAGCATAATAATTTCAGAAATTATTTAATTGAATGCAATTAGATATTTCCATCATGTAGCAGAATACATAAATATGTATATACGTATCAACAGAACTGTGAAAAATGTAAACAAATACACGGACAACTTAGATTGTTAGTACTAAACAAGATGTGAAATAAACATAAATGGTGAAACATAAAGAGAGCTGAGCGTCTAAGAAAAGGGTGGGGGAAAACCACTTGTCTGGTTACTTAATACCCCGACCCCTGAGAAAATCAGAAAAATTCATGTTATATATAGACCGTTCAAAGCTGGCCAAACTATTCGAGTTTACTACCTCATTTGGCAAACTGTTCCAGATATCGGTTATTCTATTAGTGTAAAAACATTTAGTGGACTCTCTTGTACACAATGAAGGACGAAGCTTAAATGTGTGTCCTCGCAAACCCACAGTAGGTGCCAGAGTAAATAAATCATTAAAATTTAATGAAATTTTATTATGGCAAATTCGATACATCAATTTTAAATCGGTAATAATACGTCTCACCTCTAAGGATTGAAGCTTAAGCTCTTCCAGTCGTTGTTTATACGGTTTAAACTGTAGCCCAGGTATGCGTTTAGTAAACTTTCTTTGAACGTTCTCAATTAAATCTATATCTTTAAGCAGGTGTGGTGACCAAACTGGGGAGCTATATTCAACAATAGGTCTAACGTATGTGTTAAACATTCTAACTAAAAAATTTTTATTTCTTTATTTCTTTATTTCGTTTATTTTCAGTTTGATTTATTTGATTTTACTGCTTTCACTCTGTCGACACCTATGGATACGGTGAGAAGTGAGGATGAATATGATACGGCTGATAATGATCGCAGCGGCTCAGATGAAACTATGCTGGAATTTCAAACTGTGGTCCATAGAGGCAGGTTTATTTATCATTTTATGTATCTTTTATTTATTTTAAATATTGGTTTTGGTTTTTCCCCTTATTAACAAATAACCTATCTATGTCGACAAGATGGGCACCAGCAGTGTCAACAATTGTTACTGAAGCAGGGGTGGAGATAATCGCCAAGGACTTTCCCGTTTACTTTAAATACCTAAGTAAGTAGGTTCAGATAGATACAAAACACGAACTACCATGACGAACACTTTTTCTTATGCTCCAAAATGTGGCTGCCGCTTGCTTTACCAAATTTGGCTCTTTCAGAAAAGACAAAGGGGCAGAATTTTAAAGATCTTTCGCCGAAAACTTAACGACCACTAAATCTGCTTTTTTCGAAAAATTATCTTTTTCACTGACAAACAATTCTTAGCAAAGGCCTTCGAAAAATCCCTAGAATATGCCCAGTAAATATAGAACTGTTGAATCGCTAATGCGTACGTACCTTTCTAAAATAGAATTTCTCCGTCAAGACAGCATCTCGTCTCTGGGCCCGTTTCATGTTTTCATTAACCTTGGATATGGGAATCAGCATGCTCAGGCGAAAGGATACCAGCACTCGAGTCAACAGTACCACAAATACCGTGTAGGCCGCATTCTCAAAGTCGGTCAACTGAACCTCCGTCGGCCTAAACTCCACTCGCCAGCCTATTTGCGAGTCTGGCGGCGGTGGCTTAAACCTCATGTTCATCCAGTTGGATGACTGAATGTTTTCAAAGTGTTCAGTGGTTTTCGTCACGTCCAGTTCCACCCGGTCACCGTAGAGCATGACGGGGTCACGAATGAACAGATAGCTGATATGCTTGGCCAGCAGAGGATCAATCTGAGCCTCACGCAGCCTGTCAAAGATGGCCTGATTATAGACCATGGGAATGTCATTGTAGACTGCACTGCAGGGATACAGATAGCTGCTGGTCGTATCATAGCGCGACTTTGGAATCAAATAGGTCGGTTCTGCATCAGTTTCTCCTTGCTCTTTCGGGGGTCGAAGTCCCAGCTCCTCTGGGGTTCTATCGTCCACAGAGGCCGCGATGACGTCCCATCGGCAGTCCACGTCGGCCAGATAGCCTCTGTAGATGGGACTGGCCGCTGACAGGGCCATCACAATCGGCGTCAGCGGTGTCAGCTGATCATAGAGCCAGCGGGCCTCGCTGACATTGACAGCCTGAAAGGTGACCTGCAGGCAGCAGCAGCCCATCCCGAAACCCATCGCATCCATGTAGATGTGATCTGGCTGGGCTGCCCGGGCCGCCTCTCCATCATCATCGCCCAGCAGAGAAAAGTCCTCCGTAAACGGACTGGGTGTCTTCGTGTCCCTGAAAATAGGAACATTAATGATCACCTTGCTACCGCGACGCATGCGAATATTTTTCGACAGGGTGCGAAAGCGCGGATGCGCAGAATAGATGGCATCGTCCGGGAAAAACAGCGATCGGGCCACACCCTTTTCCGCATCCGTGGGAGTGGGCAGGGCCGGTGGGCTGGTAAAATCCGGACAGCCAAGTAGGGGAAAGGAGCCAATTGACATCAGACATTCACCAGGTTGCAACAGCTCGGCCACCCGTTCTCGCCTACGACGCATGTTGTCCTCAACATTGTTGAAGCAGGCAAGAACCCCACCGTAGGGCATCCCTGGGGTCCCTTCCACCATATAGGCAGCATATTCCGGGCGCCAGAGGAACTCATTATTGGCAGGATTTTCTGTATCTTCTTCTGCCATCAGTATGTTTAGAACGTCAGGACCGCGCAAACTGACTCGAACCCGTTTTTTCTCATCATCAAATTTCACAATCATATACTCTATTTCGTCACCCCATTTTAGGCAGTCTCCTTGACGAAGACAAAGCTTCTTATAGTGATACAGAAACTGAGATATACCCTGTTCACGAACGTATCGGGCCAAACCCTTGGTCTCTTTCCACTCCAAGGGTTCACCAGAAGACAATAAGCCCATTTCGCAGCAACCTATAAAGCAAAATGTTTTAGTCTATACCTGCACAGAAAGGTGGTATGGAGACGGATTTAATGCGATCAGGAATCTGAGGTAGGAGTCACTCGGAGATTTGGGGAGAGGGATGTTCCCATGCCGATGGCTCATGGAAATGTCCCAAAATCCCTCTATAATTTTCTAGGTTGACCCCGTCCATACGTAGGTGTGTATATACAAGAACAAAAAGTGCTCCTTCGTCGCATGTAAAATACATATGAGTCGTCGTAGGCAGGTTGTACATAAGCAAAAACTAGCCTGTAAAAAACATATGAGCCTGTCCTACAACGAGGCGCATATTGGCGTATGTAATAATACGAATAATTTGCAGATATATAGTTTAATTTTATATAAATACATACTGCATAAAGCTTTTCATTACAAATTATCCTTCACATAGCTTGTTGATCAGTCATTATAGTGTGCATATGCTCAATACGGTACGCCATGAGGCGCTCTGACTCACCGCCAAGTGGGAACGCATTCTGCTTGTGAATAATGTGAACGTGTTTCGAGAATGCATTAGAGGTGTGCCACAGTGTTTCAGGAAACATCAGGTTGCATGTACAGTTCAGCTTGAGCAGTCGAAGTTCACTTCAGTCCATTTCTTCTGGGCCACAACGTCTATTCATTTTTCCGTAATGTGGATTAAGCTGAGGTTCTTTAATGAGGCTTTAATGTGGAATGCACTGTGACGCCAATATGAGCCTCGTTGTAGGACAGGCTCATATGTATTTTACAGACTAGTTTTTGCTTATGTACAACCTGCCTACGACGACTCATATGTATTTTACATGCGACGAAGGTGCACTTTTTGTTATTGTTTTCTATTATTTTATATATGTATGCTCCTGAAGGTATGTATAGATATCTATGACAAAAGTTGCTCAGCTCGCTTAGCGCTTTCATTTGATACCGAATTTGACCACTTTTGAAAATTTTCATTTTTGACCCCATGACCTCCCATCTAGTGTTTTAGAACGGCCGGGCAGCCGGCAGCCGGCCGCCGGCCGGCCCGGCTGAGCATCTGGTCGTCGGGCCGGCGGCCGGCCGTTGGCCGTTCGGCCGTTCAGCCGCCGGCTTATCACAAATATTTGTAGTTAACACTGCAATTTGAACACAGCGACGAATATTTACAAAACAAAGTCAAGACTGAAGGTGAACTTTATCCAAGTAGATACGTAAGGTAAAAATTATTTTCATTGACTTTGTAATGCATTGCATACTTTAAATATTTAGCAATTTTCTGGCTCAGACACTCAAAAATATGTGTTGCTAGCCGCCGGCCAGCCGGCGGCCGGCCGGCCGGTGGCCGCCGGCCAAGAACGGCCAACGGCCGGCCGCCCGGTGACGTTTTTCGGCGGCCGGCCGTTTCCACCCGGCCGTTCTAAAACACTACTCCCATCGACCTGACCATCCAGAAGGCAAAGTGGAACCAGCACAGCAAGATGGGTGGGTCAGACGGCAAAACGGATGCCAGGAATGAGCTGAGCGCACCAGAAACCCCCTATAGACAATGTTTTGAGAGGCAATGTACAGTCCTATATGGTGTTCCCGGAAGTCGGTACCGACCGGACCCTCCAGACGGCAAAGTGGAACCAGCACAGCAAGATGGGTGGGTCAGACGGCAAAACGGACACCGGGAATGTGCTGGGCGCACCAGAAAACAACTATAGACAAAGTTTGGAGAGGCAAAGTAAAGCCTACTATGGACCTCCGGGAAGCGGTTACCGACCTGACCCCTCAGACGGTCAAGTGGAACCACCCCAGCAACTTGGGTTACTCGGGTGCAAAACTGATAGCGGGAATCAATTCTCCGTCCCAAAAAACCTTTGTATGCAAAATTTGAGCCACCCATGTAGCAAAATAAGCGAAAAAACTAAAGTTCAAAGTTCGACCCAAACTTTGGCCGGCCAGTACCGAAAAATTACGCACGGAGACGGAAAATATAACCATATAGTCAGTATTACCCCATATATAGCCCAATCTGACTTATTAAGGCGCCTTTGAGGCATACCTTTTGGCCATTTTAGCGTTTTGCCGACTTTGGCCCCCAGCCAAAAATTTTTTCCGGCCCAGAGAGGCATAAAAACTAGCTTATTTTCTTATTTTTGATTTGTACTACAAGAATATATATGGGTTTCATAGGCAAAAATTTTTCTATCTGTAGTTATTCAAGCTACAAAACCCCCTTATGAGACATCAAAAGCGAGAAACCGGAAAAACATCTCTCGTAAGCGATTTTTGGAACAACTTTTCAACGGAAAACGGAAAGTGGTACGGGGATGAAACTTGGCAAATATACTAAACTCGACACGTACAATTTTTTGCGCACACAATCTGCGCAGCCTTGTTTTACACGGTCATTCGACCATTTTCACTCATATTATAGAGGTCGCTACCGCGACCCCTATGATAACGGGGATTTGGGGGGGGGGCATAGGTCTGTTAAAGGGGGTCGGGGGGAGGGCATGTCCCAAATGGACAGGTCCCCTACCCGTCCCATGAAAACATTTTGCCCACCCCTAAACCTTTCCTGGTACGCCCAAATCGACATTCGGCCGACCTCCCTCCAAAAAAATTCTAAATCACTACCTGTAGTCAGGATCCAAATCACGGCAGGATTTGTGGGGGTAGCCGAAATTAGGGTGGGTGTGATTTTGGATGGGAGGCATAATTTCACCGGGGAGGGGGACTGACTGGGATCCCCCTCCCCAAACTTTTTGATCAACTTTACCCCCCCCCCCCCGAAATTTTTTGACTAACCCTACCCCCACTTTTGGTTACCCCCATGGTTACCCTTTTGGTTAACTTGCCAGCACCTTTGGGGCCGGCCAAAACGTTAGCTAAATTTTGCCAAAATGGTCTTCTTTGGAAAAGTTTTCAGTTTTTTATCACCATACGCGACACTCGGCTTACTCGATATATGTAGTTGGAGGGCGGGGGCCCCCATAAGCACCCTTCCCCAAAAAATCGTTCCCCCCAAAAAAATCCTCATCAAAAAGTAGGTACCCCTTTCGGGACCAACTTTTGAACTGAAAAAATCGCTCAGAGGGCCAGTTTCAAAAATTTTCTGGCATCGCCGGAGATTTTTAGTCGACTTTTGCCTATTTAAGCGCTATTTTTGCACTAAAAACGAACTTCTTGGCGATTACTATAAAAATAACGCTATTTTAGCATGTTTTTAGCTAAATTTTGAAAAAAATTTCGCCCCCTCCCCAAGAATGACTCGCCCCCGAGGGCACCCCCCAGAAAAATTCCTTAGAATAAGCCCAGCGAAAAGTCGCCCCTAGGGTAAATCGGATCGCTCAAGCCGAATCTACAGTCGAAATTTCCATCCGAGCTGATTTTTAAAAAATCGATGAAAATCAATTTTTGTGGTAGCACGATCCATTTTAAAGAAATCTCAACTGCAGATTCGGAATCAGCGGCCCCGAATTACCCAAGGGGCGACTTTCGCGGAAAACTGTGACAAAAATGTTTTCGATCGATTTTTGAAATCAGCTACCTCGATTTAACCTAGAGGCAACGTCTCTTGCAAATCGGGGACAAAACATTTTTTTCTAACTATGAGGGGGGAACAAGGCGAAAAAATCCCGCCCACCCCATCCATAGATGTGGCTGGGCAAAAATCTGGGGGGGGGGGTTCCGACGGAGGGTGGGGGGACCCCCCTAAATTTTCGATTTTATGCCATTTTTGGCCAAAAATCTGGGGGAGGGGTCGCCAGAATTTGTCATTTTGGCGGGGGGGTCCCATTCTCATTTAAATAATTACCGATTACCAAACGCTATTTACAACCAAAATTTAGCACTATTACATGGAATTTTAGAGGAAAATTTAGTTTTTGTCTAATTTTGAGCCAAAATTTTGGAAATTTTTAGGGTGAGGTAATAGCAAATTTGGGTGGGTGGGGTCTGGTGTGGGATTTGGCTATTTGGGGGTGATCATAAGCATAGGTGTACCTGGGGGGGGTCACAGGAAAACTTTTTTCTGAAAAAACCTGGAAAAATTCTGGATGATTATTTTCCAGATTTTTTCCAGAAACTTTCCAGACATTTTTGAGACACTTTCCAGACTTTTTCCAACTTTTTTCCAGACATTATCCAGAAATTTTCCAGACATTTTCCAGAATTTTGTACACATTTTTAAATTTTCCAGACTTTTTGAGGAGCCGTCCGCATTTCTTTCCTGACTTTTTCCAGGTTTTATCCAGAGCTTTTCCGGTCATTTTCAAGACCAAGGATGTTTGTCGAATGAATTTTCCATACATTTTCCAGGAATTTTCTACACTTCTTCCAGGTTTTTTCTGAATCAATCTGGCTTACTTTTCAGACATTTTCCAGACTTTTCCCGGACATTTTCAGACTTTTTCTAGACTTTATCCGGTTTTTTTTGAATCAATCTGGTTTACTTTCCAGACATTTTCCAGACTTTTTCTAGACATTTTCCAGGTTTTTTCTGAATCAATCTGGTTTACTTTCCAGACCTTTTCCAAACTTTTTCAGGACATTTCCAGACTTTTCTAGACGTTTTCCAGGTTTTTTATGAATCACTCTGACAATCAAACAATTCACAAAAATGGTTCTTGATTGCTCAAAAGTCTTTCACATAGCAAGTATAATCCTCTCTTTCGCGTGAACAGCTCAAAATGGCATTTGGACTTAATTTTTCGGAAGAAGGTGAACTTGGTTTTGGCGGAGCGCATGCTTCGCTAAGCTAACGTGATCAAAAGGCACTCTGGAAGAAAGAGAAAACCGAAAAACTGCTGAAACAACGTTTATATTATTTTAATTTAAAAACTTATATATGTTAACTGACAACTTGATTCTCTCACTTATCGTAAGAAATATATATCGCAAAAATAACGGCGGATATGTGGTCAGCGAGGCCGATTTTTCATGGTTCAAGGTTTCACGTATATATAAAATTGCTAATATGAATTACCATTACCGAATATTATATATAGTTCAACTTTTGCTTTCCCTCCCCCAAAATTGTCGGATCCGGGGGGGGGGTTCGGACGGAGCCCCCGACCCACCCCCCACCTCGGTGTGCCCATGTGTTATACATACACCAAAGGTATATAGTCAAGCGGGAAAAAAAACCCACTTTTCAGATTTTTGGCCAGAACTTTTTAATGGTTTGACATATCGAAATGCTGATTATACAGGTAGCTAGGCCTAGTCGTAAGCTTTCTTATGAGCTATAGAACACCTCTCTAGGGTGTGCCGTTAGCGAGAAAAATTGTCCCAAACTGGCGGGAAAAAAACCCAATGCGGGGAAAAAACCCATATGCGGGAAAAAACCCACCCCAAAAAATTTTTGGCAAGTTGCCAGGAGCATTTCTAACCATTCCAAATGAAAGAGCGGGTTGTTTTTAGTACAACTGCATCAAAATATATTAGTTTTTGTACTAAAATTGAGGTCATATGGTCATTTGAAAATGTTGTATCTTTAACACATAAACATAGGCAAATTTTGGAAATTTTTAAAAATTGTTTATTTTCGGCATTTTAAGCATCCTATCGTGTAGAAAACGTGTTTTTCTTGTATTTAGAGCCATGGGCGTAGATATGGGGGGGGGGGCGCCCCGGCGGGCGCCCCCCCCCCCAAGCACCTTTGCCCCCCCCCTGGAAATTTTGCTAGAGCAAAAGTTTTTGAGCTCGCGCGCAGCATATTGCGCCAGTTTTGCCGGGAAAAGTAGTCTGAAAAATAGGTTTTGACCTTTAATTTTTCAAAAAATTGCTAGCTCGAAGCCAAACTAGAAGAAAATGTCGTGAGAAGGTTACCGGAAATATGGGGCTAAAACGTAATATTTCTAAAAATTTTATACAGGGCGGAGCCCCTACAGTCCCGCTTGTCTGCATTCTTACTCATACGTATTACGAATTGCTAGCTATGACAAGTATTATGCATTATGTATATTGATTATTTCATTTCCCTGAAATAAAATTTCCTGTCTTTTGTCTTGCAGATGTGGCAATTGAAAAAAATTAACCTTTAATTTATTCCGAAAATGACTAAACATATAGCTCATAGCTTAACAAAGAAAGTTCTCTAAACTAATTCCTGAGACTCTAGAATTGAAAAATTCTGCAACTTCAGGGTGGCTCCGCCCCCCAGACACCCCCCGCGGGTGTTATTCCTTCGCGACATTTGGGTTCGCCACAGCCATTCCACGCGTGCATTGCTAGCTCATATTATTTGCTGATCTGAAATAAAACAGCAAGAACGTGCTTAGAAAAAAATTGCTTTCATGTCTAAAATATAAAAAATTCTCAACTTCTGGGGACGAAAAGCAATTCAGTTCAAAATAAGTTGAAAATTATCAACTTTGATATTAAAGTGTTAGTTTCTCTAGCAGTAGGTATTTTTGGTCAAAACCTGAAAAAAGTCAACTTTAATAATTAAGCCGTTTCTGGTGAAAATCAGAAAATTTCTCAAGTTTACTACATAATTAAGAATTAAAGATTGTGTATATAGTCGCTTTTGGTGAAAATCTGGAAAAATGAATTTTATTTTGAAAAGTGTTGAAATGTATGACTGTAGGCCACGGTGAAAAATTGCTGAATTTCGGGGGGGGAGGTTCGGCCCCCGCACCCCCCCCCCCCGACTTGCCAAAGATCCGCCCACCCCGAAGAAAAGACCTATCTACGCCACTGTTTAGAGCCAAACTAGACCCATTTTAAGGCAAAAATAAGCATTTTTGGTCAAAATTGAAATTTTGGCTTGAAATGGCACCGTGTCCGATTTAGAACCCCTGGACCACCCATAACAGTACGAACCCAGGTAAAACCTATACCAATTTAATCTATAGGCTCTATTAAACAAATGTATGTATTGATTTGACCTTTCCGGTCAATGGTTAGAAAAAAAATTTAATTTTGAAAAGTGGGTTTTTTTCCCGCCGTGGGTTTTTTTTCCCGCCAACTCCAGGTCACCACCAGGTCGCACCGGAGGGGTCAGAGCAGTGTGACATATATCACCATGAAGCGCAACAGATGCCCTACAGGTACATACAATCGGCTTTGGTCTAAGTCTTTCCAGTAGTTCAGGGTGGCCCGGCAAAGTTTGCCAAATTTCGGCACTTGGTCGGACCAAAATTTCCAAAAATTTCAAAGTCCCAAAAAATTTGCAGGGAAGCAGTGGGAGCTACCATAATACACCCTCCAGGGTTATTTTGGATGCTCTTCAAGATAGGCTATTACAATCCTAGATAGCTCATACCGGTAAGCCCACACTGGGGGTGGGTTTTTTTTCCCGCATTGGCGAGTGGGTTTTTTTCCCGCTTGACTATACACCTACAAATGTTGAAATATAAGGCTTTACCCCAACAGGTTTTGGATATTCGGAAAGTCAAAAAATTAGCTAAGTTTTGCTTAAAAATGTTCATTTTTGGTAACACTTTCTCACATTGCTGCAAATATTTACGTTAACTTTCGAAATGTTTGTGCTATCTCCAATTTTTTACTGAGCGTATATACCCTTCCCTTTCTAGCCAAACGGACCCCTCTCTACTTTTCATGTTAAGATTTTTTACTGTTTAGATACGCGTGAATTGGTCTGTAAATATGTTTGATTTTTTCAACTCGTCCGTATGCGATTTGTGTTTTTTCGACTGAAAGGTGACTATCAAAAACCTTGTAAGTCGAAAAATCCGTATATATTGCTTACTTTCCCTCACGAGAATTTGAGAATTGCTGGAGCTAGAGATATGGAACTGCTGGATCACCATCTGGATAACACTTCTGGGTATGTACGTATGTATATATTCTGTTGTTCCTATTTATTTATACATGTGCACGTGGAGTGTGAGTCACCCATATGAGCGAGATCGGATTTTAATAACCTATCTTAAAGAGCGTCCAAAACTATCCCAGGGGGTGTACATATTATTGTAACCCCCGCTACTTCTCAGCAAATTTGGTGCGTCACCTTGCACTTATTACAGCTTCACAGAGGACATGTCTCGAACTCCAAGATGGCTGGGCTTTTTTAGAGGTGGGAAGCCCCCCACTCAACTACAAGGTGCCCGGAAAATGCCAAATTTTAAGGATTTTTGGTCAAAATTTTCAAAAAATTTTCGGTTTCGCCGGAATTTTTTTGGACTAAAATCGTGTATTTTGGTACTCAAACTCGTTTTTTTGATCACTTTTAAGCAGTTATAGCAAGCTTAACAAAAAAAAATCAAAATTCGGTTTTTTGGCTGGAACTTTCGCAAAACTAAACCAAATCGATTACTTTGAGGACCCATGGATAGGTCTTCGGTAAGCTTTAAAAACCACCCCAGTTTCGTTGCTCTATGGCCTACCAGTAAGTAGGAGTAGACGAAAATGTGTGATTTTTTTGTTAAAGGTTTAACAAAAAATCACCCGTTAACAAAAAAAATCAGTGGTGGATCGGATCCCAGAGAGTAGCTAGCAACTTTTTCTCATCAGTTTTGGATAGAGCGCACTAAATAACGTATTTAGAACCCCAAACCGCTAACCTAGTGCTCCAACTAAGGCAATTGGTCCCGCCGAAGTCTTAGTGGTCACTGATGGCCCCCGACAGCGTCCAGTATGAAGTCTGGTGGCTATAAAGTGCCGTTTTAAAGGCTAAAACGTTGTTTTTTTTGTGTTTGTGAGTGATTATAACCTATTTCCAAGCATTTTGGCAGAGAAACTCGGAACTTTGTATATTGCTGGGGTATGACTCACGGTCACGTGACCCCTGCCGGACCCGTCCGGACCCTCCAGGTACCAACTGGACTGTCCGAAGTGGCTATAAACATGTCCTAGGGGGTTTTCGAGGGCGCTGAATTCAAATCTGGCAGTAGTTTTTAGGTAATTATGGGTTAATACTGACTTCTGGGACCACGTTTACCGTCGG
>JASAND010002694.1:0-15135 GCA_030248195.1 Trissonchulus latispiculum
TTTTTTTTTTTTTTTGCTGCATGTTCTATATATATGTTTAGGGATTATTCGAGGACATGCTCGACAATACAAAGGTTTTATTTTATCTACTTTATTACATCGGCAATTCCCTACTAGTCGATTTAATCGAATGCAATTTGACTTAAAGGAAATTTACCGGCAAATAAAAACAATTTTTAGTTATACTGAATACAAATTAATTGAAATAAATTGGTAGAAATTGATTCCACGAAATGCCTGCGAGCGAGCTTTCGGGCAAAAATAAGCCAGAAACATGTTTAGTTTTATCTGAGTTACCTGACAATTTTCGTAGGTCATAATTAGAAAATTATATACGACTTTTCTAGGCTCCAAGAAAAAGTTTCAGCATTTTCAAACACAAAATATAAAAAAAATTGTTGTGAATATAACGAGCTTTATTCTCTTTGTAGTCAATAGACAAATTAAAATAATTTTTCTGAAAATTACTGTTCCCGTAATTACAATAAGATTTATTGTATCTGGCTGTAGAATTTAGACACTCAGCTTCGAAAATTGACTTGTTTGGAATATCAACTCCCAAATTTAGTGACTTAATTGTAATTAATAATTAAATAATTACTTACATGTATTATAGGAGTTTCGAGCAAAAGGTAACTTTGCACTTTTCTGGGTAGATCTTTTGTCGCAGATAGCACATAGAATCCTCTTTACAATTAAAAACATATAAGAACAGTAAAATATTTTTCAAAAGTTTCAAAAAATTGAATTAAACCTAATTTCTTCTAGCGGTATTTCTCTTTTTTTGGCTAGCTTCATCTGCATTTTCAAAATTTATATAATGCCATTTCTTCAAAATAATTTAAAACCCTTCTGTTTGTTCCATCCATAATTTGTTAATATTTTTTGTTGTACTTGCACTATATATATAGAGTAGTATATAAATATATATATATATATATATATATATATATATATGTATATATATATATACAAAACACACAGCAAAAACCTTATTGCCTTGCTATTTAAACAATAGTTGATCTAAAACTGACATCCAATATGCAACATTACACTAATCTTTTAAATAGTATAGTCTACTTCATGGTTTTCAATATATTGTAATTTAGCAAAATTAATATATAATTTTAAAGTATCTATCAAAAAGTTACTAGCAGTCGAATTATGGGCTTGTGCTCTATTTTAAATTTGTAAATTATATATATATATAAGTGCGTAATATTTTGATCATAATTAACATTCATAATAATAAATTAATGATAAGGTACTAGATCATTACTAATAAAGCTAAACATTCTAAGTTGAGCATATAATGAAAAAAAAAAAAAAAAAAAAAAAAAAAAGCCGCAGGCGAAAATTTTTGAGAGAAATAATATTCTGCTTACAAGAGATTCGCAATTTTTTCAAAAATGTTAAAAGAAATTTTTACAAAAATTCTGAAAATTTTAACAAAATTTCATACTTTTGATAATACGGTAATTGGTTCCGGTTCCGGAACGCTTTCAAAAACTGAACCGGAACCGGAACCAGAAACCAAAAAGTACCGGAATAACCGGAACCGGAACCGGAATTCCGATCGACCCTAGAAATTCTGGTGGGTGTGTTAAAAATGTGCTAAGTTGAAACATCGCACAGTTTTCGGTTTCGCTAAATTAGATTTTTCTGAATTGCAGGACCGGTGGAAGCGAAATATTTTAGCTTCAGATTGATTTTGCTGTAAATTGAGGTGGTTTTCGGGGTTCATAGAACTGGGTTTTCTAAAGTGGGGGGGATCCCCCCCCCCCACTTGTGGGGGGGAAAGACCAAAAGTGGGGGGAATAAAATGGGCTAAAAATGCTAAAAATGTGGTAAAAATTGCGTGTTTTCTACGTATACTGCTACATCTAAGCTAAAAAGTGCTCAAAAATCAAGATTTAGTACCAAAATAGACGATTTTTAACCAAAAAATTCCAGCGAAGCCGGAAAATTTTTGAAAATTTTGACCAAAAATCCTAAAAATTTGGCATTTTCTGGGCACCTTATAGTGAGTGGGGGGGGGAAGCCCAAAAAAGCGGGGGGGGAACGAGTGGGGGGAAGGGGTCGAGTGGGGGGAAGGCGTCGAGTGGGGGGGAACCCCCCCCACCCCCCCCCCACTAAAGAAAACCCAGGAGAACACGGTTGCTGATTAAGCTTTTGGTTAGCTTTCTATAAGCTAAGGTTTTAAGTTTTGGATGCAAGCTTGCATGAGTGCACTGTTGTACAGGAGCTATCAAAATGTATGATCAGAACTGCGATTCAGATTTTTGTTCTGTGACCTCTAAAACTCCTATACAACTACTTTAGAATACAACTTTAGAGTAAAATTCGGTTCCCCTTGGTCTCCTCTTGCGAATCGAAAATTTTAAACCCGAAAAATTTTATGTTTGTATTCAGCTTTGTCGAAAACATACTCAAACCAAATGTAAGGTCATTTAGTCAAGTTTTTCGGAATCTAGGTTTGGGCGAATCTTCACAAGACCCAAAGGCCATAGTATTCCACTAAACTCAGGTTTTGACTAGCAACGATTTGCCAAGCTAAACATCGCCTTTTTGTTAAAAGCTGCATAAATCGCTTAAAATTATGTATATAGATGACTTTAGATCAGGTTCGCTAAAACAAAAAGCTTTCGGTCAGTGGTCAGTGAATTTAACGTCCCGTTAAGATATGGAGGTTACTCTCATTCTCGTAGAAATTAGCGAGTTAGGTATCGCTATCGAAATCGAAATGATATCGAAATGTTTCAACAACTCTTCAAATATAAGGTTTTAATTTTGTAGAGGAAGGTATAGATCATCTCTATCGCCCAAACTGTGGATCATGACTTTAACTTGTAGACACGTACATGATCGTTTTAAAGGCTTCAAGACGAATGAAGAATTGATTGGGCTGTACGGAAAATCTGCATAATGACGTTCTGTTGAAGACAAAATTAGATAACTTGCCTGCAAAATCGATTATGAAGCCTGAAAATTCCTACTTTTTTGTTAAAATTCCTACTTTTTGTTCCTACTTTTTCCTACTTTTTTGAAAAATTGTTCCTACTTTTTTCCTACTTTTCCAAAATCGTCATGTCCGAGGCCTGAATACTCCACGTATCTGTCCCAATTTGTGCAAAAATCACGAGATTTCGTTAATCCCTACGTTCGCTGTGCAAGATTACGTAATCGATATTTCACTGTGATTTGCTGGCATTTCAAAGATGTGAGTCAATTACTCCAATGTATTCTGGCAGAATCGTCTGAAACTTTGCGCATTATAAAACAAAGGTAAAGGAAAGTTGCACCTGCTAGATTATACTTAAAGCTAATTATTTAATTAATTTAAAAGAAAGCAAATTCTTCATATATAATCAGTTGTAGAGAGAACCAGGACAACATAGCCAAATCACCAAAGCCCTGTACAGTGAGAATACCACAAAAACTGAAATTAGAAATAAAATAAGAAGTGCTGTATTTAAGTGAACCATTATTTTTTATAAAATTGAGATGACATACTAGGTTAAACGAAGCATTTACTTTTTAAAGAAGGACGACAAATTTTAAATATAATTTTAATTAGTTTTATATAAATTTGTAAGTTTCATTGAAACTGAGCAAAATAATAAAATACTAAAACAAATGCACTGGTGCTGGATTTGGGTAGCATGGGATTATTGTGATAAAGACAGATTGACACAATTGATCAAAGTCAAAGTTCTTATAAGCCAGTGACTGTACCAAGATGTGCAGAAAGTTAGGTCACTAAGCCTCGCCCCAGTGTTTAGAAATGCTATATTGCTTTCTCGAAGTAGGAGTGAAGAGTAGTAGCTCCAAAAAGCTGTGAGACAGTTGTAAGCGTATACTGAACGAAGGAAGCGTCATATCGAAAAACGGATTTCATATTCGGATTCAGCAGGTCAAAGAACCCCCACAAGCACCTTTTCGGCAGAATCGGAGACAAAAATTTTTTTGACCCCATTTTTACTGCGCTTAGCTATCATTTCAGGCCTAAAAATAAAGGTTACTTCTTGACAAAAAGTGAGCTAGCACACTAACCGGAAAACCAAAACCCTTGAAACTTAGCCAAAGTCTGCCCTAATTAGAGCCTAATAACTGGTAAAAGGCTGGAGTAGGCTAGGGCCTGCCAATTTTATTAGATCGAAAACGGCGCACGGTCACCTCGAAACTTTTTGCCAAATTTCAAACTTTGACCTGTCATTGCTGAAGAAGGAAGCAACGCTCGAAAGTCGGAATACTTTTATTATTTAGCACTAGTAACAGATAACGTTCGTGGTAAAAAGTTTCGAAATTGGTCAAACCGTTAATCCACCAGAGCTGAAAACAGCTTTTTGAAAAACCCCATTTTCGCACCAAAATTTTCACTTTGGCGTCCTGCCAAAAACGCTGCATATGAGATATATTGTTGCCCACCCTAAACTTTTTTACTTTGATATGTTGGCTAACGTTGGGCAAAAAAGTTGGCCTCGACCCCTCTCCGATGATGTCGTGCCAACCCCTTCGTAGCCCCCCATAAACTTGTTTTTAAACTAAAACTTAAACTTAGTTGTTCTCTTGTTTTGTCGGTAGTTGTTTTTTCAGTAGAAATCTTCATGGTGGCGACCCCAATACTACGAGACGAGTGATTACAAAACTGGATTAGCTGATTTCCGGATGTCCGTATAGTTTTTAATTCAAATAATAAAAACGCCACAGAAAAGATTTATAAGTGCGTGTTGAGTTTTCTGGTGGATTTTTTTAAATATTAGAGAGAGAGAGGGGGGGGAGGGGTCGAGGGCCTCTTTCAATCTACGGGACGAGTGTTTTAGCACTTTTTAATAGCAGCCGCCCACAGTACACTATTTTTAATTTGTCGTATTTAAATTCTAGCACCAGACTTAAAATAAAATATTTTTTAAACTTAAAGGTAGTATCTAATGTCAATTCAATTTGTTTAGCGCATTATTAGCTATGATCGAGATAAGTCTAGCACTGCAGCTGCCAAGGATGGTATCGATTTTGCAGAATTTGTACACTATGTGCTGGAACATGAGAAGAACCTGGCTTTAGTTTTCAAGGATGTGGATCGTGATAAAGACGGTATTTTATATACTTTAATTGTTGGACTTATACAGGCAACGCACTTACTTCTAGCTTCTGATGGTTTTAATCTTTAGTTAGGCTAGTCGTATGAACTTTGAAATTTTAGCTTTTGTCCACAAGAAGAGTTTTCTACTCCAGCTTCCTCCATTGTGGGACAGCATTCAGGTGATGTTGCGATAGTCATACTTGCAATGATCATAGCATGGACTTAAACACCAGTGACTCTGCAGTTCGTTGTTTTATGGTTTATGGTTAAAAAGAGCAGTTTCTCAGTAACATTGAGATAAAAATTTGCGACCCTCACAGCACATCCTCCACACAAATACAGCAAGTAGATGCATGCCGTTTAGCTGAAACTAAAGTCTGACCAAAAAATGTAGAAAGCGATACTGTTTTCTTTATATCTCAAAAACGCTTCAAGGATAGCTACCATATATTTTCTGAACCGGACTGATGAGATCTTTCTTTTCGTGAAAAAGGTTTTTGAAATTTTTCGTGCGATTTCAGTAGGTCGCCGCTTTTATATGTCCAGAAGGATTGGTACATGGTACTACCGCGGTGTTTTTCAGGAAAGCTTTCTCCTTGCCTGAAAGTCCTACGCAGCAAATTTCAACTTTTTTGGTTGAAAGTTGCTTGAGTTATTCCATATTTTCGATTTTCAAAATCTTTTGATCTTTTCCGCTTTTTCGACTTTGACTGGCTACTACTCGTGACTCGGTCAGTGGAAAAATTTTTCGATTAGATTTTCAGGACCGCCTAAGCGTCAGCTTTGACCTGATATATGTGGTATCTCAAAATTTGAAAGTAGATTTTTTCGAAAAATATCACTTTTTGACCCAAAATTCCGGCATAGCGAGTCTAGCGAAAGTGAGCAAAATTAGCATAGCATAATCATAAAGTTCAATCTGAGGCGAATCCAACGATATAAAGTTTTCGTGGCTACGACTTCTATTGCGTCCGCAATAATCTTTCAAACAATTTCCCCTCTTTCAGATGGTTTTTGCTAGTTTACTCTGGCTCAGGCAATCAGGGCGGCAACATCAGACAAACAACAACAAAAGACAACAATCCAAAACACTACCCTGCGTTACTGCACTCGTAACAGTTTTCCAAGATGAAACACTATTACCAACTCTTTGATTTCTATCCTTCAAATAATTTTGAAACCATTTTAATAATTTTCCTCTATTACTCCACAGGCGTTAAGTTTTTCCTATAATTTAACATGAGAAATCGTATCTCTCTATATTTCGACCATGTATTGCAGGCTTAATACATTAGGAATCGCTCAGTGTCTTACTTTTCCTATTGTTACACTTGGCCTCTCTAAAAAACTTTTGCGTCACGACGAAGTCCCTGACGCAAAACCTTACGTATGTTACAGAAGGAGTTACGTTGTAGGATAGGACACAACTATATAAATTTAGTTAGCGGTGTCGGCACGCATACCTCGCATTACCATTCGATGCGCCCTATAGTTTTACTATGTAGTAAAGTTGCGTAGTATGGTGCTCTCTGATTTGTTTCAGGTTATGTGGATGAAAATGAAGTGAAGCATTACTTTTCGAAGCTTGGTATTCCACTATCTGAGAGGGAGTGTCATAGTATTGTTAAAAAGTAAGAAAAACTTTGTTACGGTGCGTGTGAATCCGCTATGAGAAATATGTGGTTTTTGTTGTTGCTGTTTCCTGGATCCTGTATCCTCTGGCATGGCCAATATGATTGGGACGGCTTAGACCCGGCCCACATCCCGTAGGAAATCCAACACCGCTTGGGGACCTCAGACGGGACCGCCAACGAGGGATTTGTTCCCAGATAACAGGTTTTGCATATTTTCCAGAATATTTTTATTATGTCCTGTCTCAAGGGATCAAACCGCTATCGGATCCGATTCCTGCGCAAAAAAGAAATATTTTCCTAAGCCTTGTGGTCTATTTACTATTCTTGTTTGAATAAAATTGCTCACAATTGCAATGCGTTACTATCGTTACTTTACAGTTTTTAGGACAATAGGTATAGGTACTAGAAATGGGCAAACAGTCTAACATAAGTGCCGCCTGACCAATCTTAGCGTTGTTCAAAATATATTGATCGCTTATAAATCTTATGGCGATAGTCTATCTTAGGTTTAAAGTAAAATTTATAAACACATAGTCGGTCAAAATTAGCTGTTAACTGAATGTCTTGGTGCTTTGCATTTTGCATTATTTCCCTGCACACTTTAATAGCATTGCACATTTCAACAGACTTCAAAATTGGAGTGTTGATAAGAAATACATTGTTGTTGTTATTGCCGGGCTACTCAGACAGGCTATATGAGGGCGCTAACCTTTGTCTCTCCCCATCAGTCATAGCTAATATGACTCTCGCTTCGTCGCCTGAGTGCTGCCCCACAATGGGAAGATGGAGCAGACACCTTCTTGGCCTTTCGGCTCCGGTAGTAAGACATCCTTTATTATTCATACGCAAGGTAGAGGAGCACAGCATCTTTCGACACTCCAAGCCCCAAGTGCAGATGGGGTGGGGTCAGAGACAAACCCGGAAAGTTGTGTGTTCCATTTTGAGTACATGACTCGTTTGCACCCAGCACTCCCTCGCAGGAGGTAGGCGGACCACATTGCAGAAGTGCTGGTAGATCCCAAGTACCTTCCACCGGGAATTCCGCGCCCAACTCTTGACGATAGTGGATTAAAGGTTCTTTAGCGTGCACTACCCCCAGTAAGGTAACACACGGGCCCACCAATTTAACGCCTCATCCGACCGGCGGAGCAGTGACCTAAGTTTCTTGCTCAAAGAAACGATATAACGTCATTATGGCTAAGGCGGGAATCGAACCTCGTACCTTTCGATCTTCTCGTACCTTTCGATCTTAAGTTCAACGCCTTAGCCATTCGGCCACACGGTCACAAGAAATACATTTCATAACAGAAACAGTTTTGCTCTTGTTTCTACGATTCTCCCAAATTTGTCCACGAAACAATTTTTATTCAGTAAGACTGAATTTATTGTCAAGTTACTGAAGATTGAAGTGCTTGCAACTCCGTCATCCGTGATGCTGTTATTATTATATAAACTACGAGCAGTCAACTTTATTTTATGTGCACAATATTAGATCCAGAAGCGAGCAGAACCGGCAACATTTGAACAGCAAACTGGATTTGAAAAGCAAAACTGGAAAGGCAGGGTTACACTAAAAATTGTTTCGGTTTGAGTTTAAGATTCTTTTTCAAAATAGCGCTTCGTTATTTTGTCTTCAGCGGCTTAAGGTGGCGGTATCCTTTTGTGCAGTGCATTTGTCGTTATTTTTTGAAACGCTATAACTTTCGCAATTTTGGGAGTTGGAAAGAGCTTTATACATCGTTTTAAAGCTTATAATCTGCACATTCAGATGAGCGTACGGAACCAGCAAAATTAGCACAAAACTAGTAAAAATTTTCTGACATACTGACTTCTGACGGGCTAAATATAGACAAAAAATTTGTGAACAAGGATTTCTCAAAACTGTAGAATCGGCCAAAATTTTTTCTTGTGTCATGATATGAAGGACATATGCGCCGAGGGACATTTTTTGAATTTGGCTCAACAAGCCTCAATACTCCAGAAAATCCGGTAAATGTGCGGTGACACGAAATTTCGCAACTTTGTATTCAATTTTCTCGCAACTGGCGAAGTTTTAGCTCAAACCAAGAAAAATGTCCCTCCGCAATAGTGCCAATTTTCATCGAGCCAAAAATCAGGCGAATCCATTGGGTAGTTTATTGAGAAATCGCTGTTCAAAACAAAATAATCGCAGTTTTTGCCAAAATGGTTTTTCGGCCAAATCTCTAGCTTAAAGCAACGAAGCCCAGCCAATAGGCACTGATAAAATGGGCAATTAGACCGCTTATGGATTGAGTATAAATAACCGAAAATTGTTCGTATGATTTAGCAGTAATTTTGAAAAAACTGATTTTTTCGAAAACAGCCGTTTTTTTACTCCAAAATTCGTTTTTGGCTTATACTGACTTAACCACTAGAGATAGCTCAAAGGTTGTAAAAGCAAAAATGTTCATTTTTGTACCCTCTTTCCATCCATAGCAACCAATCTGATGTATCGACTACCTACTGCGAGTATAATGCCAAAAACCGAAAATTTCTCATCTTTTAACCTAAAAATATGGGACTGGTCCGAGAATGTAAAAGAGTACCAAAATAGCATATTCGGAAGGTATCAGCTACTTTCATAAAAAATTGAGGTCTCTAGGGTCAAATTTACACAAAAGGAAACCACCACCTTAAAATACTTAGGTAGTTTCGGTTTCCGATCTCTTCCCAAATTTGAAATTGCATGCATATTACCAAAAGTACAAAATGCGTAAAGAGTATGGTAGCAGATATCGTCTGTGTACTATAAGCTCGAAGCATGCATACACAAAATTCGCGCACACAGTGCTTGTGTTTTTGAGCATTGGAACCGGTTGACGTACCTCCTTTGATGCGGAGGGTGGGTCCACTATGGTCCAATTTGCGGGAGGTCTTCACTCCTTAGCGTGCAGAGGTCGGCACAAGAGAAGAAGTGAACCTGTGATTGCTTAAAGATACCAATACATTTTTGCAATGTTGTAGATACAGTATTTTAAGCCAGTTTTAGCTAATATTAACAGGATAGTCCGTTATTGCCAAATGTTTTGATATTTTGTGGTTTGTGAGGGGGCGATTGTTGCATTTGGTGATTTACAAACTTTTCAAATAAGAAATTGTCCAAAATTTGATGCGATCCGATCTAGTGGAATGCGGTTGTCTGGAATGCAATTGAATATGACGACGATGCATCCATTTTTTGTGTGTTTTCTAGAATGGATAAGAACAACAGTAATACCATTGATTTGACTGAATTTCAGCATTATTTGTTGCTTCATCCCTGTCTAGATCCTACAGAAATTGCTAATTTTTGGCGGCATTCGATGGTGAGATTATTTACGTAGTGTTAATTTTTAACATAGTAGTTTAACATATTAAAATATATACTATTGTGAAGGGTTGAAATTGAGACTAAAAAATTGAAGAAAAGTGTCCAGGGCGGGGATCTTACCTACCGCCGAGCTTTGGATCTTTAGTAGAACGTTACCACTGAGCCACACCTCCGGACGTTGAGAATAGTTTATTGTGCTGATGATTTCAACCTTTCTCAGTTCAAGTGAAACACTGATATTTAACACTATAATTACTGAATAATATTTTTCTAGCTTCTGACTGTTTTGGACACAAAAACAATTGTTGTTCATTGTCCACCCATGCGTATTGGGACACTTTCTGTTCTGTTTTAGCTGATTGATATAGGCGAGGACGGGTCTATTCCTGAGGACTTTAGTGAAAGTGAAATTTTGGGCGGCGTCTGGTGGCGACATTTAGTTGCTGGCGGTTGTGCCGGCGCCATTTCTAGAACCTCAACGGCTCCCTTGGATCGCATTAAAATTCATATGCAAGTATGTTTTGTAACACTCCATTTTGCGCAGCCGGTTAAACTTTAGAATCTAGACTTATTCTGGGGAATTTTTCTAGGGGAGGGGTGGCTCTTTGAGGAGGGGCCATCGGGAGCAAGTCATTTATATGGGGGGGGGTCGAAACTTTGTGTAAAAACATGATAAAAATTGCGCTATTTTTACTGTAATCGCCAAAAATAAGCTGATTTAGTGCTTAAATAGGCAAAACTCGATTGAAATCCTCTGGCGAAGATTTGGCCTTCTCAGGCCTGTTGCGGTTCCTTTTTTTCCTTTTAATTCCTTTTTTTTCGAGACCTTCCTTTTATTTCCTTTTTTTCGCCCAAAATTCCTTTTATTTCCTTTTTTTCTGGCTGACTTCGCAAAGTCTAGGAAATTACAAAATTTTTAAGTAAAAATTACACTTTTGCCCACATTTTTTCAAAAATTTCCGGCTTCGCCGGGATGTCATCGTATGGATTTTATTTCAAAGTTGGTTTTATATTTTGGACGTATACGTATATGTATAACTTGAGTTGGCTTTACGTTTTGTATTTTGGTCTATTTGACTGGAAAAGTGTAGATTTAAGGTAACGGCTGAGGTTTTGCAGTTTCTAGAGTGCATGAAATAGCAAATTTTAACGATTTTATTCTGTTCATCACATGTATTGTTTTGTTACGCAACGCTTTAACTCTTTAAATTAAATCTGGACCATTTTATTACTCGAAAAATTTTGGAATTTTCAAACATTTTCTAGGACTTAATTTTTCCAAATTCCAACTTATCGTACGTAAAAATCTAAAAAGTCCACCACTGTCTAGTCCCTGTCCACTATAAGTCCGTTTTCGGATGTCAATGTAAAATGAAAAATTGCTCGGCTTCGTCGAATCTATATATACGTATATCCGCTCAGATTAAATTTTTAAAGCAAAAATAATACGAAATGCGATAGCGCAGTAGCAAGAAAATAGCGTTTAAAGTTTGTTATTTTTGCCAGTTTTCATTGGGAAAATTCCTTTTTTTTCCTTTTTTTCTGTTTCAAAATTCCTTTTTTTATTCCTTTTTTCTGAGGCAGCCCGCGCAACAGCCCTGCCTTCTGAACGATTTTTTTTTCAGGGAAAGGGTACCAAAAGGGGCACCCACTTTTGAGGGGGGGAGGAAGGGTGTTTTGGGGGCACCCTCCCCAGCTAGAATAAGCCCAGAAAATTAACTCAGTGCTTTTTGCGCACAGGGTTAGGAGTTAAGCATTTCATTTTAACTCGCCTGCAGGGTTAAACGTGTTAAAAGGCTCTCGTACGAAAAGGCTCTTAGCGTTTTTGTTGTTCCTGTTGCTTAAAAGTGCGTTTATAAGTTTTTAATTCTATGCGTCACTTCAATGTCTGTAGCGGTAGTACGTATGCCTACTTTACTTGATAATTTTTGTGGTGTCATGGTGCAGGCTAACCATTTTTCGTCGTTCGTTTTTCTTTAGGTTCATGCTTCCAAGCAGAAGGTTATTGGAATTGCCTCAGGATTCCGTTATCTGATACGGGAAGGTGGTCTAAAGTCACTTTGGAGAGGAAATGGTGTAAATGTGATAAAGATTGCTCCTGAGTCTGCCATAAAGTTCATGGCTTATGAACAGGTTTGGTTTGCTGGTTTTCGCATTTGAAAGCACAACAAATAGTTACTGCAGTACAAGTGCAAACTTGATTGGTGAACATCGTGTGATTGGTGTAAATTTTATGGTTGATATAAACTTTGTTTTAGATTAAAAGATTCATGATGGGTGATTCAAAGCGTGATCTAGCTGTGATTGAACGTTTGTGTGCTGGAAGTCTGGCTGGTGCTATTGCTCAAACTTCTATATATCCAATGGAAGTTAGTTTGTTGACTTTCGTTTTGCAGTTTTCAAACTAAATTTGGGTCAGAATGATACAGGCAGTAGCGTAGGTACAAAAACTTTTCAGGTTTGTACTGAAGTCGGGGGGGGGGTAAAATTTTTTATTATTTTTGCTGAACAATTGTATGAACACTACATACAAACTTTTTATAAGGTTCTTAGCGTAAATCTATTGTACGGTTGTTTTGATTTTTGATTCGAATCGAATCAAAAGTGTTTTGATGCGACTTTTGATTTTTGATTAATCGAACTGAATCAAATCGTTTAATATTTTACAGCAAAAAATCGAACTGAATCAAATCTAACTGAATTTTCATAAGCGAAAATCGAACTGAATCAAATCAAAACCTTTGTCCATGAATCAGTAATTTTGATTTTGATGCGATTTTGATTCACATTTTGATTCAGCAGAATATATGCTAAAAGTTTACACTTAGTCTCATATGCACTAAGAAAAATCCTTTTTCCTACATGCATCTTTTCTAGTAAAAACTGTTGAACCTATTATTATGTGCATTTAGGGTTGTTTGTGCTCTTCACTAGGTCAGTGCTCAAGGCAGAGATAGCAGCAAAATCTTAACGAGATTTTTTAGTTTGGAAGACTGTATTGGTAGGAATTTACTAGAATACGTTTATTACTTTATGTAGTTTTTTGCGTTTCGAGAGACTGTTAGATCATTTTTACATTAGCTCAAACTTTGATCAAGATTAGAATGCAAGGATTGCATTAAAGCAAAGAAGTCTAAATTATATTAAGAATCTCAACGGTAGCAATGGGCCTTCAATATTATGAAAAACTAAAATTTCATGTTCTCAAAACAAGTCCTGAAATGAATTAGGTTGGTTTATATTATGTAAAAGTTTAAAAAAAGCAAATTTGAAAAATCAAAAGGTGCATCAAAATTCAGTTTTGGGGAAAACTGCATCAAAATCAAAACTCTTTCAAATTGAAAAAATCGAACTGAATCAAATCAATTAATTTTTCGGGTGCAAAAAATCGAACTGAATCAAATCTGATAATTTTTCAGAGGCGAAAATCGAACTGAATCAAATCAAAACTTTTGAGGCCGCATCAATACAACCGTAATCTATTGTAACCGAAAGCGGCATGCTAAAACCAAAAAAGGGGGTCTGCGGGAAGCTGAGAAAATTTTGCCATTAAAATACTATTGACACATTGACTTCTTTGCATTGTATATTATCAGTTCCCAAACCTAATTTTGTAGTTTAATTTGCTGTATATTTTCCAGTTCTATAGTCTCGTACGAAAACTCAGACTGGATGCTCCCATTATGAACAGGGTATTCCAAGCAGCACATGTCCGGTATCCACCAACTAAGGCAATCATGTTTGCAGTAATGCAGTTAGTAAAACTACAAAGCTAGCAAAGGAAAATAAAGTAAAGTAAAGCAAACTAGTAAAGGTCAAATTATATAGTATAGCTTATAATGAAGGCGCGAAAATTTTTCAATCATTAATTTTTCGTGCATTTCAGTAAAATTTCTTTGTGTTAATGATAAATTTAAACGGGCTTAAAATTTTTCTTCTGACCAATTATTTTCAGGGGGTAAAGCCATTTCGGGGGGGGGGGGCGCCCACCGCCCCCCCCCCCCCCCCCCCGCCCGCCCGCGCCCCCGTATCTACGCTAGTGGATTCAGGCTTTGTTTTTGTTGTATTTGGAGTTTTGGATTTGGATTTAGAAAAATAATCAAGATGGCTATTGCTAAGCTCAGCTTACTTGTTCGCTTAGTTTAATTACGTATGTATGATGAAAACTGTTGAATATCGGAGTTTTTGCTTAATCATTGCTATTTATGTATAGGTATTAAAAACTCGTTTGGCTCTCCGAAAAACGGGACAATTAAATCGGGGTCTGGTCCATGCTGCCAAAGAAATTTATAAGAATGAAGGACTGCGAACATTTTATCGTGGTTATGTGCCTAATCTTTTGGGTATTATTCCATATGCGGGTATTGATCTCGCTGTTTACGAGGTGCGTTTGTATGATTTTTGCTATACGGTGACTATTTGGTTACTGTTTTTGCTGTTTTGTACCGCACGCAGACGCTCAACATCCGGTGATCACTGTTTGTGTAGTTTCAATAATTGTTTTTCTGTTTTATCCTAGTAGATTTTAGTTTCACGATAGTTTCTATTTTCTTTATAGACACTAAAGCGCTTTTATTCCAAGCGCCACAATGATAACAAGGAGCCTTCCATTCTTGCCATGGTCGCCTGTGGAGCCATTAGCAGCACTTGTGGTCAGATTGCCAGCTATCCCTTGGCTCTTGTTAGAACTAGACTTCAAGCCCTAAGTATGTTTCTGAGCCGGTTATATTGAAACAACAGTGATGAAATTGTACTTAGCCTAGTATATAAAATATAGTGTAGAGAGAGTTCGTGGGTTGAATGTGGAAAATAATTCGGTATAACAATGTACAGATCCCTTCCCTTCAGCTAGAGCGGTATCTACTCAAATTGAATTTTTACGTAGTTTTTGCTTTGTTTTAGCTGTCTGAATCTGCTAATTAAACTGCATTTTGACGATTTTGCATCTTTTATTTATTTATTTATTTATTTCCCCCACATCTCCGCCCCTCACTTTTTCGCCTTAAAGTATAAACCCACCAAAGTGGCATAAGAAAAGGTTGCCAGTACCGTGCGAAATTAGGTAGGTAATAAGAGTCTATTCGGTA
>JASAND010002695.1:0-10510 GCA_030248195.1 Trissonchulus latispiculum
TTGCAGATAGTCATAGCTAACCTCTATACCTGCTTTTGTACATCTTTAGTGCAGTGTGTACCACCATCGGGTATTCTGATTCCATTCCGATAAAAAGTACTAATGATGGGGAAATCGGAGTGAATGATGTTTTCTGCTCCAGTTTTCCCTTTTCTGGACCAAGTGGATTAACTCTTCACTAATTTTTGTTGTCCTAATTTGTTTGTAGCATCTGTCTAATACTGACCAGGGGACCACTTGGGCCGGGGGGGGGGGTCGCCCCACGACACCGAAAGGGAACAGAGGTTATTGTCCTAGCGCAGTACAGTTGCACAGTTTATACTCTCAATTTGTGCCTCTGAATCTACGCTGATTGTTACTTTTCAAACCTTTCTATGGCAAGCTTTTGTGACATTTTCAAAAACTTTTCAATGTCTGGGGGACTTTTTAGGTTCTCCCCTCCATCGCTCTCGAAATAGCTTTCTGTGTGCGTCACAGATACTGATGTCTCTGGCGGATCCAGGATTTGGCGACTGGTGGTGAAAATTTATTTCTGGGGTCTGGGGGTGAATCCAGGAAATTTTTTGTTTTATTAATAAAATCGGTCTTCGAATCCTTAGTTCTTTTCATTTAGAAGAACAGAGAAAATTTTAAATACTACACATTTTTAGGCAAAAATGGTATAGCGCGGCGGGAAAAAAACCCAATCCGATATGCGGGAAAAAACCCATCGCCAGTGTGAGTCACCCATATGAGCTAGATCGGATTTTAATAGCCTATCTTAAAGAGCGTCCAAAACTACCCTGGCTGGAGGGTGTATTATTGTAGTTCCCCCTGCCCCTCAGCAAATTTTTTGGGACTTTGAAAATTTTGGAATTTTTGGTCCCAACATGGGGGTCAGGCAGGGTCAATTATGGGGGGGGTCACCCTGAACTACTGGAAAGACTTAGCCCAAACCGGATTACAGTTTCACAGAGGATATGTCTCGAACTTCACGATGGTGTATGCAATTTGGCTCTAATACCTGTGGTGCGACCTGGGGATGACCTAGACTCGGCGGGAAAAAACCCATGTGCGGGGAAAAACCCAAATTTCAAAATGAATTTTTTTCTAACCATTAGCAGCAAAGGAAAAATTCATGCATTTCTTAGCTCAGTAGAGCCTCCTGATTAATTTGGTATAGATTTTACCTAGGTTCGACCTTCTATGTGAGGTCCAGGTGCCAAAATCTGAGATGGTGCCATTTCAAGCCAAATTTTCAAATTTCACCAAAAACCGCTAATTTTTCACTAAAATAGGTCGGGTTTTGCTTTAAATGCAATAAAAACACGTTTTCTATGTGATAGGATGCTTAAACTGCAGAAATTAGGCAAATTTCAAAAATTTCCAAAATTTGCCTATGTTTACGTGTTTACATGTTTACATACGAAATTTTGAAAAGTCAATTTTACATGATTTTTTGCAAAAATATTGATATTTTATGATTCAGATGTACTAAAAATGACCCGCTCTTTCGAAAGGTATAGTCAAAACTCAAAACCCTTCTGGCGTGCTTGCAGCAAAAAATTCGGCTGGGTTTTTTTCCCGCCCATGGGTTTTTTTCCCGCATTGGGTTTTTTGAAAATTTCTCACCAACCGTAAGTGATAGACGTTTTAGGGCTCATTTTGAAGCTCTTCGCAAGGCCTCATGGTAGTTATCGTTAGATTTGCGATTTGTCGCTTAATAAAAAAGTTACAGCCAAAATTCGAAAATTTGGGGTTTTTCCCCGCCGCACTATACTTTTCTCTGAAAATTTCAAGCTGTTTCTTCATAAATGCAAAAAATAGATTTTTTGCCTTTTTCCCTATTTATCTGCTCAATTTTTCCTAGCTTCGCCCGCACCCCCGCCTCCTCCCTGGATCCGTCCCTGACTGACTTATGTAGTCACTTTTTTATTTTAGTTTCTTTTTTAATTTCAGCTTCACTCGACCGGAGAATCTGGGCAGCTCTGCGAAGATCAAGTGCAGCAGCTGCGGCTCCTATCAGGAGTCCACGAAACAGTTGACCCTAAAGAAGCTACCCGTTGTGGCTTGCTTTCATTTGAAGGTATGGTGTCATGCACTAGCGTAGATACGGGGGGGGCCGCCCTCCCCGAAATAATGGCTTTGCCCCCCTGAAAAAATTGGGCAAAAAAGTTTATGCCCGCGCGGAGCGCGGGCACATTAATGCTTCAAATTAGCTCAACATTGATGCATTTTCTATACCATTAAAAAATTTTCGCGCCTCCGCGCGAATTTTGTCAATACATTCAGATTATCAAAATTATTATTTTTCATTAAGCATGCTAGCAAATGTCTGTATAAATAGTTGCTTTGCAGTTTTGTTATATATCTGCATTATTCCCAACATCATCCGCCTTGGCATAATTCGTTTATATGATCAGAATACGCAGTTCTTAATGGGGGCATCTTAATAGTTTGAGTTTTCAGACAAGACAGTATATAAATGTAGAAAATAGCAAATAATGGTACAAAATGTTGTTAGATAATTGATAAATCATTGCAAAAAATAAAATGTTTCAATAGCGTTTAATGGCGAAATTCAAAAATTTTCTCAACTTCTGGGGGGCTCTGCCCCCCAGACCCCCGTTTAGGGTTTCGTTTTCAGTTGTAACAGTCGAAAACATGAACCAAAGAAGCCTTGAATTATTATGACAACTTGCAGTATAATACGCAGTGTGTATGTAGTTTACGCAAAAATAGAAAATTTTACCCCCCCCCCTCCCCTCAAAACTCCTCGGTCAAAACCGCCCCCCCTGAAAATTTTTGTACCTACCCTACTGTTGTCATGTATGTACATAGTAGAGTTGTGCCCGGGCCTTGAATCGGGCTCCGGGCCCGGTTGTTGGAACGGCAGGCCCGGCCCGGGCCGGGCCTACCGGGTCTTGGAGGCTCGGTGAGGCAAGGTCAAATTTTTGTTGTGCATATTTGAAAATTTTTCCAAAGTACATTCACTAGGAAGTCAAATTTAAGCTCCCAGGAGTTGTCTCCCCAAGTTCTAATAAATAGCACTAACTATTATTTGGCATTGTTTTTTGTACACCGGGCCTTCACCGGGCCGACCGCGCCTACACCGGGCCCGGGCCCGGCCCGAGAAATTTCTTAACGGCACAACTCTACTACATAGATATCTGGGCTTTTTCTAGGCGAAAAAAGTGGGAGTGGGGAAGTGGGGGGACCGAAAATTGGGGGTGGGGAGAATTCTTCAGAGTGGTCTAAAATCTCCGAAAATGCTGTAAAAAAATAGCCTGTTTTTACATATGCTGCTATAACTATGCTAAAAAGTGCTCAAAATTGAGTTTGAGTACAAAAACAAACGATTTTAGACCAACGCCCCCCTCCCACTAAATAAGCCCAGAGTATATCCCACTTTCTGTTTTTATTACTCTGATACTTTGTCAGAATCCTGTAAAGATAAAGATTCTGCCAAAATTAGCAGTGTTTTCATTGACGATATCAACTGTATTCTTTTGGCTTCGTACTGTTATGGAATCGGAGTTCTGAAGGGCCATAGTACGGTGCACGTTTTGTATAACATGAAGAGCCAGGGGTTGTTTTTGGACGGACAGACACTTTCAGTTCATTGTTCCGCGTTTTTCCGTGTTTTGTTGTTGTTTCAGCGTTTTCAACAGTGGAGTCGCCTCCACAAGAAGATCAGCGCCTTCATCTCCTTTCCCCAGTATCTGAACATGAGTCCGTTCACCTCGCCCCGTCGAGCCTCCCCCTCCTCCGCCGCCACTACTTCTGGGGCTCAGACTGGCTCCCCCTCCTCTCAGACACTCCTGGATACCATGAAAAATAAGTGAGGAGTCCACTGGTCTATATATGTCGCAGTAATTTCTGTATTCAGTAAATACTGTAGCATATTTACTGGCCAATTTCAGTAAATACGGTATTTACTAGTATAAGAATGGTATTTTCTTTAAACTTCCTATCTTTACACGTAAATACCGTTTTTACTGAAACTCGTCCAGTAAATATATACTGTATTTTCTAGTAAATTCTGTATTTTATCTTAAACGCCTTTGTCTTTGTGTGTGGCTAGGAAAACAAAGGACATGCCGACGTCAAATTTAAAGTTAAAAGATAGGTCATGCATAATAACAATATGCACAAAGGGGGTGCATGAAGATACGTATAGTTCAGAAGCTTAAAACATTAGTTTACAAAATTAAAAAATTATTTTAGCTTCTAAAACACAGCTTTTAAAATCAAAACAGATATATATATATATATATATATATATATATATATATATATATATATATATATATATATATATATATATATATATATATATATATATATATAGATTTATAGGTATTATATATTCATAATGAATTACGATTAATTAAAAATTCATTAGTTACTTTATAGTCTTAAATTTGCTTTTCCTAATTTTAAAAAATACACAAATAGCATTTTGAAAACTTTAAGTAAACTTATAGTGTTTCTGTAATTAAGATTTAAGTGTGTTAGCAAAACTGCTTTTAATGTGTTAACTGGATTAACATTACTCTATTTTTAATTTTGTAAACTGTTTTAAACTGCTGAAGTTTATCTTAATGCACCCCGTTTGTACATATTGTGGTTATACATGACCTATCTTTTGACTTTAAATTTGACGTCTGCATGTCCTTTGTTTTCCTAGCCACACACAAAGACAAAGGCGTTTAAGATAAAATACAGAATTTACTAGAAAATACAGTATATATTTACTGGACGAGTTTCAGTAAAAACGGTATTTACGTGTAAAGATAGGAAGTTTAAAGAAAATACCATTCTTACTACATAGTAAATACCGTATTTACTGAAATTGGCCAGTAAATATGCTACAGTATTTACTGAATACAGAAATTACTGCGACATATATACAATGTTCTGTCTTTGTCGATTAACCCCCTCTCTGTCAGATTGCAGTAATAACATTTGAAGAAATTCTTACAGCAAATTTATTAGAACATTTTGAAGTCGTCAAGTCGTCGTTCATTTTGTTCTCTTATGTACAATATTTTTTTGTAGAGGCTTTAGGAAAAGTTCAAATGTTAACATAGGTTTTGCCTGTTCATTCTTACGTTAGTTCTCTCTCTGGGTAAGAGCACCAAAGCTCCCAGTGGCTCTCTCCTGTTTCGGACTAAGGCTTTTGCTGACTGGATGAGGGCAGACGTGACTTGTATCCTTTACGGATTCGCCTGTCAGTCCGCGCGTCTATACTTCATTTATTCTGTTGCTGTATTTAATTGATTGTTTTCAGATACACCCTGTTTGCGGTGGTGAACCATGTGGGAACCCTGGAGAGCGGTCACTACACGTGTCACGTGAGACAGCACGGCTCCGAGTGGTTCAAGTGCGACGACCACATCATCACACAGGTGGACATACAGCAGGTCCTCAACAGTGAAGGGTCAGTTCCCCTTTCTTACACCAAAGACAATGTTACGGAATTTTCAGCACACTAAAATGTCAACGTTTCAGTTTCTTTGTTTGTCTATGTCCTTCCGCTTTCCAAATGTGAAAAGTTGAAAGAATTAAAAAATCTTCATTGTTGTGAAATGACAATAGCTTTGCGTGAAAATTAACTTAGTTTTGTAAGTTCTTGCTGAAGTTTTCATTCTGTGATTTGTTTATCGAACTTTCGTCGAACATTGCGAATTTACTGTCTCACTTTAGGAAAGCAGATGTGTACAGTAGTAGTAGTAGTAGTAGTAGTAGTAGTAGTAGTAGTAGTAGTAGTAGTAGTAGTAGTAGTGGTAGTAGTGGTATATAGTTAGTAGTATCAAGAGTACAATAGTAACTAGTATAATTATCTTAGTTGTCGTTGTGCAGAAATGACGTTTGCAGATTTTCCCATGAGTTGCAGTCCTGCTGTGTACAATAGAAATTGTTTTTGCCATTTTCAGCTACCTACTGTTCTATCATAAACAGTTCTTGGACTACGAATAACCTGAATTTATTGTCATTCTCTCCCAGTTCATTTCCACTCGATTCTGTCTTGTGACCACTTTGATTCCTCCCTGCAAGTTTATCTTATGTCTTTCTTGGACTGGGACCTTTCCCCCCCCCAGTCTCAGTCGATAAGCCTCGCGGGCACTGGTGGGCAGAAAACGTTGCCCTGTTGGTTTGGCTGTGTGCGGCTGTCACTACTGTCCTTGCTGCGTTGTTAGCACAGAAGATTTTGATCTGTTTTGTTGTGCTTGTCCTGTATATTTGAAATATGGAAAATACAATCTTAAATCCTAATCTGCCTGTTTTGTGGGGCACTTCTGCGTCTATTCTCTGTTGGCAAGGTCGGAGATTATTTTTCTCAATTTTCTCAATGAAGCCTCAAAGAGTGATTTTCAGGGTAGCTTAACTTGGGGTGGGGAAATCAGGGGTAGGCAAAGTCTGGTGCATCCTTTTTTCCAGAGAAGTTCCTCCCTCAAAAAATAGACCCTCTGGGAGAAAACCGTTATTATTCAGCTTTAAATAACCGAAAATGCAAATTAAACTTGTTCCAGACAGTTTGGTTACCATCTCCAAATTTTTCTTGCAAACGTTGAGGCGAAATAGAGACAGCAAAAAACGGATACAGGCACAGGGGGGTACTGGAAATTGAATGGAACTTTTTCCATGATGAGAATTTTCGCCATTTCTCATCTTAATATCACGTGATACCAAGGTTTTGAACGTATGCAGTGATTCGCTGTCTGAGTTAATGCTTTAGTTAACACAGTCCGTTTAAATCTGATAAATCTGATGTCCAGAATTTTTCAATGAATGTGTGAATGTGCGTATTTTCTGTTGTTCCAATTTTTTATTGCTCCACTCAGAAATCTACTCTCCACAGAAAATTCTCTTTCGCCAGTTATGTCAATGAGTATACACAACTTGGCAGTTTTAAATCTAAAATGGATTTAAATTTATTTAAAATTTTCATGGGCTCAAT
This sequence comes from Trissonchulus latispiculum, assembly GCA_030248195.1. Lineage (NCBI taxonomy): Eukaryota > Metazoa > Nematoda > Enoplea > Enoplida > Ironidae > Trissonchulus > Trissonchulus latispiculum. The sequence goes on from JASAND010002695.1 coordinate 6,944, forward strand.
GTATGGAATGGATTCAATTTTATTCAACTGGTTTAACTTAAATTTTGACTGTTGTTTTGATTTTGTTGAGAACTTGTTATTAAGTTTCCCAATGAAATTAGCTGTATTTGATTTGCACAACGTGTATGTTTGTTCGTGAATTGTGTCAACCGCTTATCTTTTCTGATTCTGTACTGCTCAATGTATATTATTGTGTAGAACGCTGACTTGCTGATTTTGCGATTAACTCATTTTCTTGACGCAGAGTGAAAGGAGGACAGTTGGGTATTTTCCTTTGAGGTTTGAAGCCTGAACTTTAAGACTGGCGAATTCACGTGCATCCATAATAGCGCATTGATCATAGATCGAAAATAGGTCAAAGTGTGGTCCTTTTGAAAATCGAAAAGTTGTCACTCTTACTAACTTGTCTTTCTCGTGTACCTTTGTGTCCCTTTGATTACAATAATTTTGGAAATGATATGCATTGTGTGAATGTTCAACAACAAATGAACTTATCCATTAATGTCATAATTGTGAACTTTGATGTCAATAAAGAGATGTGGCTGCTTTGGAATAGGAATAGGAATTGGGATTGGATCATTTCCACAACCCCTCAAAATGAGCTGGTTAACTTTGTGGTTCTTGAGCGATCCAAATGGTCATATTTGGGTCTATATTTTAATAGGATGTTGTCCGAGCATAGTGATTTCTAAAATTTGAAAAGCTTCAATGCTTCAACATTTCGAAAATTTTGAAATTTCAAATTAAAGATTTTAATTTTTTCCAGAATTAGAAATCACAAAGCATCCGGTAGCATTTTTCCTATGAAAACAAACGCGTTTGGATCATCCAATAATAATAAGCACTAAACCGACCAGCATAATTTGAGCAGGATGTTTGTAAAGGTCCTTTTAATTAGTGATGTGGATCGGATCGGATCGGCAGCCAAAATCACCTACCGATCCGATCCGATCCGACCATAATTTTAATTTTCAATTGTAGACACTTAAGGGGGGGTCCATTTTTGGGCCATTTTTTCGACTTTCTCCGATCTCGCTGATTTTCACATATGTTATTGTCCAAATAGTATATTTTAACGAGTTTTTGAAATTAAAGTCGTAGCTCTTACGGTTGTCGAGTAATTTCACCTCAAAGTTGAGATTTCATGTGTTAAACATTAGGAAATTTAAAAAGTTGTCACTTTTTCGCGTGCGCCAAAAAGATCTCCCGACAAACTTTGGTGAATCTGGACAAATTATACATTAAAATAAGGCTGAAATGTTAAACTGCGGTACCCTGGAATTAGAATTTTAATTTAGGCCTTTAAAATTTTTTAATTAATTTTTGAAGGATTAAAATTTGATTTGATGCTCAAGTCGTGTTAAATTTTAATCCTTCAGAAATTAATTAAAAAATTTTAAAGGCCTAAATTAAAATTCTAATTCCAGGGTACCGCAGTTTAACATTTCAGCCTTATTTTAATGTATAATTTGTCCAGATTCACCAACGTTTGTCGGGAGATCTTTTTGGCGCACGCGAAAAAGTGACAACTTTTTAAATTTCCTATGTTTTACACATGAAATCTCAACTTTGAGGTGAAATTACTCGACAACCGTATGAGCTACGACTTTAATTTCAAAAACTCGTTAAAATATACCATTTGGACAATAACATATGTGAAAATCAGCGAGATCGGAGAAAGTCGAAAAAATGGCCCAAAAATGGACCCCCCTTAAATTGCTATACCTTCCCATTTCCCATAATTTTGCAAAAGTTTTGATCAAACTTCGCATCGGAACCTTATTGAATAATTCTGAAAATCCGTATCAGAATCTTCAACTGCAGAATACAGTGTAGTTACCTTTAAAAACAGCAATTTCCTTTGCTTGTGACTTCAATATCTAGTGAGGAGGAAGAGAAGAGAAGAAAAGTTGAAGAAACTAGGGTGTAAGACCAAAAATATATATGCGTACAAACTTTGGTCATTTATTAGAAGCTTAAGAATACATTTTCTATATTATATTTATCTCTATTTATCATATTATCTCTATTGTATTTTGAAAATCGTTCGGAGAGGAAATCAGGAAGCATTTAAAATCAGGTAAAATTCGGAATCCCGGGTTTTATTCACGAAAACTCTAAAATATTGGATCTCTTTAACTTTATTCCTAGCAGCAAACTACAACATTAACTAGAGCACATCTCGAGCATTCTAACGATGTATAAATCATGCTCTAAAGTTCTGCTGATCTCTTACAATAAGCCTTTGAAGTTGAACAACTTTTGTTGGGGGGATAAAGTTAAAGAGATCCAAAATATTGAATGATTTGCCAAAATTTATGCTAATTGAAAATTTTATTTTCGTGATTAAATAGAGCTGGTTCCGCGGCATATATAATTTTGCTCTTACAACCATGCATTAACATATATTAACACGGGGTCCAATTCTGTGGGTGGTGTCTTCCCCGACTCTGGGTTTACCTATCCCTGAAAAATTTCAAAAATTTTAAAAAGGTCTATATACTCCGAGTCCGAAATATGCAAAATTGAAAAATTTTCAACATTTTTGGGCAAGTGAGTTAAAAGTGAAGATTTTTAGCGATTATATTAATTTTGGTAAAAATCGCTTAGGGGTCTACTTTTTCCTTCTCACCGAGGGATCTGCCTGTTTTTTGTCCACCCACCCATTCTCCCCCGCGTCATCCTATGCTTGCAACCTTTGCAACCAAATAGCACCGAATGTTTGGAGTTTTTGGTTTTTGAAGATTTCCGGATTTTTATTTCTTTAATTCTCACAACATTGTTATGATTCAAAAGCTCTTGACGAAGTGCACACATTTTGTAATACAATCATGTCCCATAAATGCACACGATTACCAAATTCACAACATGATTTTCCAGATTTAAATGTGTTTCATTACCAACACTCAGGAGTAATCACTCGAAAGATCTTGACGAGATGAAAAACTTTTGTAATACAACTATTTCCCATAAATGCGCCCTGTTCCAAGTTCAGAAATACTTCCCCATCTATGAATACTGAATTCCAAGAAATTGGTACACCTTCAGGTAACTCTAGCTCACAATTAGCTTTGAAATAAATTCTAGGCAACGTTTAGTATGTAGTTAATTAATTTGAATAGAAATTATAGCAGAATAAGCACACTCTCAGCAGTCAGCGTCACTGAATTTAAAAAGCGAAGCAGACTGTGCAAAACTTAATTAGAGAAAATATTAGAGCCATTCCATTGGATCGTTTTTACGTAGCAGACAAAAAATTATGTATTTATCTAGAGAAAGAAAGTAAAGCAAAACGTTGACATGAAAAAATTCACATTAACGAAAATTCAACAATTGAACAAAATTCAGATGAAAACTTTCATAATTTCTTCGAAGAAATTTTGTAATGTTGTAAAAATTGGTACAAACTTGCAAATTTTGCCTCATTTGTCGGATCGGCGATCCGGAAAAATCAAGCCGATCCGATCCGGCCGATCCGATCCGAAAATTTGTCGATCCGATCCGATCCGATCCGACCCCGGATCGGTCGATCCGATCCGATCCGCCGATCCGATCCACATCACTACT
>JASAND010002696.1:0-12973 GCA_030248195.1 Trissonchulus latispiculum
TATATGTATACTAGCTAAAAAAGAGTTGAATTTTACACCAGAAGTGTCAGAATAGCGCTACGACAATTTTTGAGACCTGTGAGGGGTGGGCTTCCCCCCCATTTGGGGTTTCCTCCCCATTTGGTTTTCCCCCCGCTACTTTCTGCATTATACCGGCCTAACGGTACAACTTAGAGAAGTGCAAATGGGCTTAAAAGATAGATCTAAGTACGTCAAGTACGATGGTATATAAAGTACTCATCTACCCCTTATAATAAAAAAGTTCCAGTCAAAATCCGAAAATGTGGGTTTTCCCCCATGGCTATATACGCATACGTATATAGCAAGCTTAAAAAACGACCATGAAGTTTACCAAACAAATCACCCCACTCTGACTCACAGGAAAGTAGCAGAGACATAGGAAGCTACACATGTCGACATTACAGTCAGCCTGCGAGTTTGAGCTGGAGTCTGGACTTATTCTACTGGGGGGGGGGGCGGGGGGCCGGGCTCTCCCCCAGTGGCGGATCCAGGGGAACTTTTTCCCTCCCACCAGGACTTTTTAGCCGGGGGGGGGGGACGTGGGGGAGAGTAGTAGCGCCGAAGGTGCGAAAAACGGCCAATAATTGGGTATTATTAGGGTAAATTTTGCAAAAATTTTCAAAAACGTCCAAATTTTTGGCTTATTCTTGCGAGAAATACACGTTTTTAACTGTATTATAGACGCGCTGACTCATTACGTATTGACCTTATTTTGGACTTGGAAACATGTTGGCAATCGAGTTTTCGAGTTTAAAAACCATGTCTAATGTCAAAATCAGTTCATAGTTGAATGTTCATTGGCATTAGAAACGGCTGGAAGTGCGATTTTTGGCATAAAAATTGAAAATTTTTTTGGGGAAGGGTGGGCGTGGGGGGTTCCGGGGTGGTTGGAGGGGTCTCCAGAGGGGGCCCCCAAAAAACGTTGGGGGGAGCCCCCCATCCCAAATCTCCGTTACACCTATGGGGGATAGGTAAGCTGAAGAAATTTGGTGGTCGACCCGCAAAATGTGATGGGGTACGCTCCCCCCATAATTGGGACCTCCGAAAATCCAAACAAATGGCCTATAAATGCAAAATTATCTGTATTTTAACACTTTTTTCGTGAAAACAAGGCTGGCTTCGACAGTTTTAGGCGTGTATACGCGGTTTTAAAGCGATTTTAAGTCAAAAAATTCATTAAAAAATTAATTCTTAAATTCTTTAGAGGGTACTACTAGACCCCATAGCCCTTTAGGTTGGTCCACCGCTGCAGATCACGTGAAAGCGGCGAACATTATGTACAATACAACCATCAAATAGGAGAAACCGGAAAAAAAAACATCGCCGCCATAACCAGTCCGGGGCGCAACTTTTTAACGGTAAGTGATACGGGGCTGAAACTTCACAGACATACTAAACTCGATGTGCTCTACAATTTGCGCATGAAATCTGCGCAGGATCTGCGCAGGATTTTGCGCAGCTTCTGCGCAGCTTATTTTACACTGTCTCCAGCCACTTTTCACACATATTATAGGGGTCGCTGCCGCGACCCCTATGATAAGTAAGTAAGTTATACTTGCGGTACAGTGTGAAACTTTGGGCATGGGAAGAAACTAGACCCCACCCGACACATGCTGGGCCATATCCGGGATCTCTACGGCAATCCTATAAAAAGTTATCCAAAAAGTTGCCAAATTGTATTTTTTTTTCGAACCTTTACTATACGTTGAATGAGCTGAAAGTTTGGTGCTGTTCTACGGGGGAATCTAATTTTGCACTTCCTGATTTTTGTGTTTATTTATATATATACATCGTTGGTTGGACTATGCTAAAGTTTCGAAAGGCCAACAAAAGCAACACCAGTGTTGCTCAATCAACGGGCTCTGGATCAGGCGCTTCCTCTGCACAGTTTTGTAAGTGGCTATAGAGCGGGGGTTGGGGGCGGCAGCCCCCAAAATTTAAGAAATTTTTTGAAAAACCACTGTTGAAACATGATGGAAACTTTGCATTCTTTTTTTAATGTGGCTACTTCCACATTTTGGCTTGGTCATTCTTTCGTCATTTTTATTTTGGCGTCGTCAAAACCATAGGTGTGTTGGGGGGGGGTGGGGGGCATAGTTTCCCTGGAACTTTGGGTCTGGGGGGGTAAATCTTGGCTGACCTCCAAAATGTGATGGGGGTACCCCCCCAACCCCCCCCCCCAGAATTCGGACCTCAGAAATTTCGAAAAATGGCCAAAAATGCAAAATTTTCTGTAATTTAGCCCTTTTTTCATCAAAATAAGGCTTATTCTTAACGTTTTAGGTGTTTTTGCACCGCTTTAAAGCGATTTTAGATCAAAATTTTAGAAAAATTTTTCAAAAAATGTCCATTTTTCGACCAAATTTAGCTAACTTTTTGGGTCCAAAAATCGTTGGCGGGGGGGTTCGGGGGGGTAGCCAAAAAGTTGGGAGGAGGGTAAGTCAAAAAATCTGGGGGGGGGGGGGTAAATTTGGTCAAAAATTTTGAGGGGGATACCCCCCCCCCCCCCCCCCAACCCCGCCCAAAGGAAACTATGGGGGGGGACAAAATGACAAATTTTCGCGACCCCCCCCATATTTTTGGCCAAAACGGGGCCAAAAATGGCGAAAAATCGAAACTTTAGGGGGGGTCCCCACCCTTCCTGTCGGTTACCCCCCCCCCCCAGATGGTCCTATGCCAGCCACACCTATGGTCAAAACTATTGTTCATTTCTGCAAACGACGCTATTTTTGACCAAAAAAAAACCTAGGGTGGGGGTAGCCGAAAATTGGGGGAGGGGATGTCGAAAATTTTTGGGTGGGCAAAGGGGGTCGAAAATTTGGGGGGGAGTACCCCCCAACCCCCCCCCCCCCGGGTGAAACTATGATTTACCTCCCCCCCCCCCCTCCTCCCCAGTTGAGGGAGGGGGCCCCGGGGGCCCCCCCCAACAGTTGGGGGGGGGCGGGGGGTTGGAAAAATGGCGGGGGGGCATAGTTTCCCTGGAACTTGGGGGCTCGGGGGGGGTAAATGTTGGGATTTTGGTGGTCGACCCCGAAATGTGCTGGGGGGTACCCCCCCAACTCCCCCCCCCCCCCAGAATTTGGACCTCAGAAATTTCGAAAAATGGCCAATGCAAAATTTTCTGTAATTTAGCCCTTTTCTCTTCAAAATAATGCTTGTTTTTAACGTTTTAAGCGTTTTTGCACCGTTTTAAAGCGATTTTAAGCCAAAATTTGAGAAAAAATTTTTCAAAATATGACCATTTTTCGGCCAACATTAGCTAACTTGTTGGGTCCAAAAATCGTTGGGGGGATTCGGGGGGGGGTGGGGTAGCCGAAAGTTGGGGGGGGGGGGGTAGCCGAAAGTTGGAGAGGGGGTAAGTAAAAAATCTGGGGGGGGTGGGGTAAAGTTGTCCGAAAATGTTGGGGGATATATACCCCCCAAAGGAAACTATGCTCGGCTCCCCAGCCCAGCCCAGACTCCCGGTGTGTCTGTTGTCAAATTTCTCCTCGCTTTGCTTCACTCATGGGGTCGTTGTTTTACAACTTGGCAAGTACACTAACCTTTCTATGCACAATATTAATTTTCACTTAAAAACATTTTGTTCCTCAACAAAATGTATGTTACACCCCCCATAGTTTCCCCAGGGGGGGGGGGGGGGGGTTGGGGGGCATCCCCCCAAAATTTTCGACCAACTTTACCCCCCCCCCCAGATTTTTTGACTATCCCTCCCCCCACTTTTGGTTACCCCCCCAGCACTTTTTGGGGCCAAAAAGTTAGCTAAATTTTGCTAAAAAATGGTCATTTTTTGAAAATTTTTTCTCAAATTTTGGCTTAAAATCGGTTTAAAACGGTGTAAAAACGCCTAAAACGATAAAAACAAGCCTTGTTTTGACAAAAAAAGAGTTAAAATACAGAAAATTTTGCGTTTTTATGCCATTTTGTGAATTTTCTGATGTCCGAATTTTGGGGGGGGGGTTCGGGGGGTACCTGGCTTATTTTTACCGGGGGGGGGGCCGCCCCCCATTCGGCGACCTCCCCCCCCATTCGAGGAGCCCCCCCCATGAAATGCCCCCCATAAATTCCGACCTCCCCCCCCATAGCCATAACCCCAAAAATTGCCAAATTTTACCGTTTTTACCCTAAATTTTCAAAAAGTTTTCCGGCTACGCCGGATTTTTAACGAAATTTTCACTATTTAAGCCTAAAAACCACTTAAAATTATTCATTTGTTAGCGATTTTTACACATTTTTACACGAAAAACCCGCAAAAATTCGAAAATTTTTTCCAAAATATGCCCCCCCCCCCAGTTTGGGTCAAAAGGTAAAGGTAACCATAGGTGTAAGGTGGGGGGGGGTTGGGGGGGGGGGGTAGCCCCCCCCCAACCCTTTTTTAAACCCAACCCCAAAACTTTTTTGGGGGGGGCGTCCCCACTCCCCAACGGGGGGGGGGGGGGGGGGGGGGCAGTCGCGCCGAAGGCGCGAAAAAATGGCCAAAAATTGGGTATTTTTAGGGTAAATTTTGAAAAAATTTTCAAAAATGTCTAAATTTTTGGCTTAAGCTGTTTATTATTATGAGAAATACACGTTTTTAACTGTATTATTGATCTTATGACTCAATATTCACCTTATTTTGGACTTGGAAACATGTTGGCAATCAAGTTTTTGAGTTTAAAACCTGGCTTATCCCTAGTGGGGGGGGGGGGGGGGGCCGGCCGCCCCCCATTCGGCGACCTCCCCCCCCCCCCATTCGAGGAGCCCCCCCCCCCATGAAACCCCCCCCCCCATAAATCCCGACCTCCCCCCCATAACCCCAAAAATTGCCAAATTTTACCATTTTTACCCCTAAATTCTCAAAAAAATTTCCGGCTTCGCCGGATTTTTGACTAAATTTTCGCTATTTTAGCTTAAAAAACACCTAAAATTAGTCATTTTTTAGCGATTTTTAGCAGTTAGTACGCAAAAAACCCACAAAAATTCGAAAAAAATTTCTAAAATATGCCCCCCCCCATTTTGGGTGAGCCCCCCCCCAGCGATGGGGGGGGGCCCCCCCCATAAAAAATTGCCAAGGGATAAGCCAGTAAAACCACTGTCTAATGTTAAAATTACTTTATGGTTTGATGTTTTTCATCATTAGAAACGTCTGAAAATGCGATTTTTGGCATAAAAAATGAAAAATTGTTTTGGGGGAGGGTTGGGGGGGAGGTTGGGGGGGAGGTTGGGGGGGGTCGCCGGAGGGGGCCCCCCCAGAAAATGTTTGGGGGGGAGCCTCCCCCACCCCAAATCTCCGTTACACCTATGAAGGTAACCCCCGGAGAATTCTCCTACCCTTGTCAGGGTCTAGGGTGCCGGTGCTCATCCCCGGATACACAGCCCTTGAGCCAGGAGTGTCACCTCGAATGATGACTACAACCGTGGAGGAGGGGCCAGCTCCTCAAGGCAGATGCCCTACACGGTCTCCTGTTATATACCTTCCCACATGAGTGGTAACCCATTTACCGACCAACTGAGGATGGATAGCTGGGTTGGCTAGAGCATAGTTTCCCTGGAACTTTGGGTCTGGGGGGGGGGTATAGCCATGGGGGGAAAAAAAACCCACTTTTTCGGATTTTGGCTGGAACTTTTTTGTTATAAGGGCTAGCTGAGAACTCTATATACCATCGTACTTGGCGTACTTAGAACTTTCTTTTAAGCCCATTTGCACTTCTCTAGGTTGTACCGTTAGGCCGGTATAATGCAAAAAGTAGCGGGGGAAAAAAACCCAATGGGGGGAAAAAACCCAAATGGGGGGAAAATAAACCCACCCCTCACAGGTCCTAAAAATTGTCGTAGCGCGATTCTGACACTTCCTGTGTAAAATTCAACTCTTTTTTAGTTAGTATGAGTCAAAAAACCCGACCTAGGTAGCTTTTTTTTGAGATCTCATGTGCCATTGAAAATGCAGCATCAAATGGACAGGTTTCATAAAGTTTAACACATAAACATAGGGCAATTTTTGAAAAATGCTAAAAACGATGTAATTTGATAAAACTTATTATTCTAACGTGTAGAGAATGGTTTTTTTACGTACAATTGGCTATTAAAAGTCACAATTAGACCTCTGCTGGGTCATCCAGCAGCGAAATTGCACTTTTAGGGTTTTATGCCTCTAGCTACCCAAGTATTCAAAATTGTCCAAATCTGACAGCATAGGGTGACGCAGCGTCCCCGATAATATCGTACTACAGTCCCGAATTGTTTCCCAGTTGAGCTGGTAAAAAATTTTTCAAAAAAATTTGCGTGGGTTTTTTCCCCCCCAAAGTGGGTTTTTTTCCCCGCCACGTTTGGCAATGTGCCAGTCTAACGGTGCATCGGATCGGTCTAATTTTTGCTGTGTGCAAAGAGGAAGACTTGCCATCATTGCAGATATTTGCAAAACTTTTCTAGCCCAACCCAGTCAAAAGTTACATCGGTCCAAACTTTTGCCAAATTTTTGGAAGGTTGGACCAAAAAGTAGGTATCATTTTCAAAATGTCATAAAATGAGCAAGAGTGAACCAAATGACCTGATCTCTGCACACATAGGTTAGAAAGAGTCGCGCTTTCTGCTGGTATGTTTTGGAGCTCCTAGCTCCAACCCGTGACCCAGGAGGCGGGTGGGTTTTTTTCCCCCCAAAAAGGGGGTGGGTTTTTTTTCACCCCATGGCTATAAATCTTGGCCGACCTCCGAAATGTGATGGGGGGTACCCCCCCCACCCCCCCCCCCAGAATTCGGACCTCAGAAATTTCGAAAAATGGCCAAAAAATGCAAAATTTTCTGTAATTTAGCCCTTTTTTCATCAAAATAAGGCTTGTTCTTAACGTTTTAGGCGCTTTTGCACCGTTTTAATGCGATTTTGGGTCAAAATTTTTGAAAAAATTTTCAAAAAATGACCATTTTTTGACCAAATTTAGCTAACTTTTTGGTCCAAAAATCGTTGGGGGGGGGTTCGGGGGGGGGTAGCCAAAAGTTGGGGGAGGGTAAGTCAAAAAATCTGGGGGGGTAAATTTGGTCAAAAATTTTGGGGGGGGGATACCCCCCCCCCCCCCCCCCCCCCAAAGGAAACTATGGGCTAGAGCCCACGGCGAACCGATATGTGCTTAGTCCCTTGCTCAAGGGGATTTGTGAAAGCCTTGTGGCAGCGGGGATTCGAACCTCGGACTATCGGATCCAAAGTCGAACGCCTTAACCACTCGGCCGGCACGGCACAGTTTGGGTCAGCCCCCCCCCCCCCCCCATCGAGGGGGGGGGGGGGCCCCCATGAAGCCCCCCCCCCCATAAATTTTTGCCTAAAAATAAGCCAGGGTACTCCCCATCACATTTCGATTTCGGGAGTGACCACCACCTTTTCGACGTTTGCCCCTCCAACCAAAATTTCCAGGGAAACTATGCCCTCCCCCCCCCGGAAAAATTTTTCATCGGGCCTCCCCCCCTTTTCAAGATCAAAAGTGCCAAAAGATGTTGTGGGAGGTTCCAGATTGGGGGCACCCCAAATCTCCGGTACACCTTGGGCCCCGCTGCCTAATTGGGAGAACCCCCAAATAAAAATGTCAGACAAAGAGCACAGGGGCTTTTCTTCAGTTCAATTTGGTGAACGGGGTTCCGTGCCTCTCCCCATCACAGAGACACGCATGCCTGTCTGGTAACTTCTAGACCCCAAAACTATGACAGCATGTATAGCGCGGCGGGAAAAACCCAATCCGATATCATAGGTGTACCCAGGCTACAGTTTACCCCCTGTGAGACCCTCCCCACGGAGAGGCCAGACCCCCTCCCCCCTACCCGACCTCAACTACTCCCCCAAATCCGAAATTTGGGGGGGAGGACCCCCCCTAAACTGTACCCAAGTTTTTTTAGCTCAAAATGCTAACTTTTTTGATGTACAGTACATTAAACGTACTCAAAAGCTTCTGTCAATAGTTTTCGCATGCGAAAATAGGGCTTGAAAGTCGACAAATTTGTGCTAAAATATGCTTAAATTAGCCCAGATTGTGGTTTATAATTGTGCATATTACCTTTTAATTGCTATAAATAACCATCTTTAGCTGTTTACAGCTGATTTCTAGTGATTTTTTCGAATTTTTTTCAAAAATTTTCATAAATTGCAAAAAAAGTTTTCAAAAATTTTGCATTTTTTATTTGGTTTGGACCCAATTTTGTGGGGGGGGAGGGGGGTTTGTGCTCGGCTTTGGGGGGGGGGGAAGTAGTTGAGGTCGGGTAGGGGGGAGGAGGGTCTGGCCTCTCCGTGGGGAGGGTCTCACAGGGGGTAAACTGTAGCCTGGGTACACCTATGATATCGGATTGGGTTTTTCCCGCCGCGCTATACATGCTGTCATAGTTTTGGGGTCTAGAAGTTACCAGACAGGCATGCGTGTCTCTGTGATGGGGAGAGGCACGGAACCCCGTTCACCACATTGAACTGAAGAAAAGCCCTGTGCTCTTTGTCTGACATTTTTATTTGGGGGTTCTCCCAATTAGGCAGCGGGGCCCAAGGTGTACCGGAGATTTGGGGTGCCCCCAATCTGGAACCTCCCACAACATCTTTTGGCACTTTTGATCTTGAAAAGGGGAGGCCCGATGAAAAATTTTTCCGGGGGGGGCGGGCATAGTTTCCCTGGAAATTTTGGTTGGAGGGGCAAACTTCGAAAATTTGGTGGTCACTCCCGAAATCGAAATGTGATGGGGAGTACCCTGGCTTATTTTTAGGCAAAAATTTATGGGGGGGGGGCTTCATGGGGGCCCCCCCCCCCCCACCATGGGGGGGGGGGGGGGGGGGCTGACCCAAACTGTGCCGTGCCGGCCGAGTGGTTAAGGCGTTCGACTTTGGATCCGATAGTCCGAGGTTCGAATCCCCGCTGCCACAAGGCTTTCACAAATCCCCTTGAGCAAGGGACTAAGCACATATCGGTTCGCCGTGGGCTCTAGCCCATAGTTTCCTTTGGGGGGGGGGGGTGGGGGGGGGAATCCCCCCCCAAAAATTTTTGACCAAATTTACCCCCCCCCAGATTTTTTGACTTACCCTCCCCCAACTTTTGGCTACCCCCCCCCGAACCCCCCCCAACGATTTTTGGACCCAAAAAGTTAGCTAAATTTGGTCAAAAAATGGTCATTTTTTGAAAAATTTTTCAAAAATTTTGACCTAAAATCGCATTAAAACGGTGCAAAAGCGCCTAAAACGTTAAGAACAAGCCTTATTTTGATTAAAAATGCATAAATTACATAAAATTTTGAATTTTTTGGCAATTTTTCTAAATTTCTGAGGTCCGAATTCTGGGGGGGGGTTTGGGGGGGGGGTACCCCCATCACATTTCGGAGGTCGGCCAAGATTTATAGCCATGGGGTGAAAAAAACCCACCCCCTTTTTGGGGGGAAAAAAACCCACCCGCCTCCTGGGTCACGGGTTGGAGCTAGGAGCTCCAAAACATACCAGCAGAAAGCGCGACTCTTTCTAACCTATGTGTGCAAAGATCAGGTCATTTGGTTCACTCTTGCTCATTTTATGACATTTTGAAAATGATACCTACTTTTTGGTCCAACCTTCCAAAAATTTGGCAAAAGTTTGGACCGATGTAACTTTTGACTGGGTTGGGCTAGAAAAGTTTTGCAAATATCTGCAATGATGGCAAGTCTTCCTCTTTGCACACAGCAAAAATTAGACCGATCCGATGCACCGTTAGACTGGCACATTGCCAAACGTGGCGGGGAAAAAAAACCCACTTTGGGGGGAAAAAAAACCCACGCAAATTTTTTTGAAAAATTTTTTACCAGCTCAACTGGGAAACAATTCGGGACTGTAGTACGATATTATCGGGGACGCTGCGTCACCCTATGCTGTCAGATTTGGACAATTTTGAATACTTGGGTAGCTAGAGGCATAAAACCCTAAAAGTGCAATTTCGCTGCTGGATGACCCAGCAGAGGTCCAATTGTGACTTTTAATAGCCAATTTTACGTAAAAAAACCATTCTCTACACGTTAGAATAATAAGTTTTATCAAATTACATCGTTTTTAGCAGGTTTAGTAAAACGATTTTAAGGGAGTATACAAGTTTAAAATTGTGAAAGTATTAAGCTTCGGAGAGCTACTTATGTACGCTCTCCAGTTTATATTTTGGGAGTCCTCAAAAGTTTGAAATTTGGAAAAATCACTGCAAAAATGAACATAGTGGAAACTTTGCATACTTGTTAAATTTTAGTACCACTTCGAATTTTGGCTTCGTCATTATTTTGTCACTTATTTTGCGGTCGTCAAAACTTTTCTGCATCTGCAAACGACGCTATTTTTAGCTAAAAACATAGTGAGGGTATCTTTCGAACTTTGAAAGATCTAAATAGACTGCTTTGGCCCTACCGATGTTTTGGTATACTTTTGCAGTATAAAGATCGCGCTTTAATTTAAGCTATAACTTTGGCTTACTATAATATTTAGTTAGTGTTAGTTAGCTCAACACATTATATATATATATATATAATGTATTGGAGCTAACTAACAATAACTAAATAATATAGTAAGCCAAAAGTTTAAATTAAAGCGCGGTCTTATACTGTAGGAACTCGGTAGAGACAGAAACGGTAGATCTTTCAAAGTTCCAAGATACCACCACTATGTTTTTAGCTAAAAAACTAGATGGAATTTGAGATTGCAGAAAACAAAATAAGTGACAAAACAATGACGAAGCCAAAATTCGGAAATTGAGTACTTTAAAATTTAACAAGTATGCAAAGTTTCCACTATGTTCATTTTTACAGTATTTTTCCAAATTTCAAACGAGACTCCAAAATAGCTGGAAATACATAAGTAGCTAAAGCGAAATACTTTCACAATTTTAAACTTGTATACCCTTAAAATCGTTTTACTTTAAACCTGCCAAAAACTGTGTAATTTGATAAAACTTATTCTAACATTGTAGAGAATGGTTTTTTTACGTACAATTAATGATAAAATTTAGTGAGACCTGCCTTGGGTCATCCGGCACTCAACGCAAAATACCACTTTAGGGATTTTAGCCTTCTAACGAAATATTCAAAATTGTCAAATCTGACAGCAAAGTGACGCAGCGTCCCGTAATATCGTACTACAGTCCCGAATTATTTCCCAGTTGAGCTGGTAAAAAATTTTTTCAAAAAATTTGCGTGGGTTTTTTTCCCCAAAGTGGGTTTTTTCCCCGCCACGTGGCAATGTGCCAGTCAACAATTGCATCCGGATCTAATTTTTGCTGTGTGCAAGAGGAGACTGCCATCATTGCAGTGCAAAAACTTTTCTAGCCCAACCCAGTCAAAAATTCAAACTTTTGCCAAATTTTGGAGTTGGACCAAAAGTAGGTATCATTTTCAAAAAATGTGTAAAACGGAAGTGAACCAAGTGACCTGATCTCTGCATAGGTAGAAGAGTCGCGCTTTCTGCTGGTGTTGGGAAAATTTTTTCCCCCCCAAAAAGAAGTGCTTCACCCATGGCTGCGTCTTGGCCGACCTCCAGCTGAAATTACCCCCCCACCCCCCCCCCCCCAGAATTTCGGACCTCAGAAAATTTCGAAAAATGGCCAAAAATGCAAAATTTTCTGTAATTTAGCCTTTTTTTTCAAAACTAAAGACATTCTTAACGTTTAGACGCTTTTGCACCGTTTTGAAATGCGATTTTGGGTCAAGAAATTTTGAAAAATTTTTCAAAAAATAACCATTTGTTAATTGCTTTAAACTTTGGGTCCAAAATCGTTAGGCGAGTAGCCAAAAGTTGGGGAGGAGCAAGTCAAAAAATCGGTAAATTTGGTCAAAAATTTTGAAATTTGCTTAAAAACTATGGGCTAGAGCCCGGCATGGTGATATGTGCCTGTAATCCCAGCTACTCAGGAGGCTGAGACTGAGGTGAGAATTGCTTGAACCTGGGAGGCAGAGGTTGCGGTGAGCCAAGTCAGCCTCTGGCCAGCCTGGCCAACATGGTGAAACCCCATCCGGTGGGGGGGGGGCCCCATGAAACCCCCCCCCCCCCCATAAATTTTTGCCTAAAAATAAGCCAGGGTACTCCCCATCACATTTCGATTTCGGGAGTGACCACCAAATTTTCAAAGTTTTGCCCCTCCAACCAAAATTTCAAGGGAAACTATGCCCTCCCCCGGAAAAATTTTTCATCAGGCCTCCCCCTTTTCAAGATCAAAAGTGCCAAAAGATGTTGTGGGAGGTTCCAGATTGGGGGCAGCGGAAATCTCCGGTACACCTTGGGCCCCGCTGCCTCAGTGGGAGAACCCCCAAATAAAAATGTCAGACAAAGGCACAGGGGCTTTTCTTCAGTTCAATTTGGTGAACGGGGTTTCGTGCCTCTCCCCATCACAGAGACACGCATGCCTGTCACTTTACTTCTAGACCCCAAAACTATGACAGCATGTCTTTATAGCGCGGCAGGAAAAACCTAATCCGATATCATAGGTGTACCCAGGCTGCGCTGATTTTGCGAGACCCTCCCCACGGAGAGGCCAAACCCCCCTCCCCCTACCCGACCTCAGCTACTCCCCCAAGCCGAGCTCAAATACCCTTTTTTCCCCCCAAAATTGGGTCCAAACCAAATAATAAAACTGCAAAATTTTTGAAAACTTTTTTTGCAATTTATGAAAATTTTGAAAAAAAATTCGAAAAAATCACCTAGAAATCAGCTGTAAACAGCTAAAAGATGGTTTTTATTTATAGCAATTAAAAGGTAATATGCACAATTATAAACCACAATCTGGGCTAATTTAAGCATATTTTAGGCACAAATTTGTCGACTTTCAAGCCCTATTTTCGCATGCGAAAACTATTGACTTAAGCTTTTGAGTACGTTTATTGTACTGTACATCGGGGAAGTTAGCATTTTGAGCTAAAAAAAAAACTTGGGTACAGTTTAGGGGGAAGTCCTCCCCCAAATTTCGGATTTGGGCGGGGTCACCCCGAGCCGTGGACCTTCTACTCCCCCAGCAATACGTAA
>JASAND010002697.1:0-23270 GCA_030248195.1 Trissonchulus latispiculum
CAATAATTACTTAACAGTCAACCAAGTCATAGAACGAAGAAGCTTGAAAAGTACCAATTTCTCCATTTTTCTTGATTTTGGCAGAAAAACCCTCATCCACTACAAATGAGAATATTTTATAATGTTGCAGAAAGTTATCTGTAGTTTGTTATAAGCCATGCTGTAATTCAGCAGCACTCTACTGCAGCGCAACCAGACGCAAACGTCACTGCCCTTATACGGCGTGATTTTTAATGTTATTCTGCACGTGCTTGCAGAATTTTAGGCGACAGCTCTTTATCTGTGAATATTTATAGGCCATGCTGTACTTCAGCAGCACTCTACTGCAGCGCAACCGGATGCAAATTATATACTGTCAATGAAGGAAACCTATACGGCACAATTTATATTATCCTTCTGTGTTATATACAAAATTTCACATGACTGCAACTTATCTATATAAGTAGCTAGTTATAGGCCGTGCTGTACTTCAGCAGCACTCTACTGCAGCGCAAACGTCACTGCCAAAGAAGGACGCCTATATATAGGGCACGATTTCTAATGCTATTCTGCACTTGCCTGCAGAATTTCAGGCGATTGCTATTTATCTGTTGCTAGTATTAGAACGTGCTGTATATACTTGAGCAGCACTCTGCTCCCGCGGAATCAGATGCAAATTGTACTGTTGCTGGCGCAAACTTATACGTACAGCACGATTTCAATTGCTCTTCTGCAGTTATATGCAAAATTTTGGACAATTGCAAGGTATCTGCAGCTAGTTATATATAGGCCGTGCTGTACTTCATCAGCACTCTACTGCATCGCAACCAGATTCAAACTTTACTGTCAGTGAAAGAAGCTTATACGGTACAATTTCGGACGATTGCAACTTTTGTGTAGCTAGTTATAGGCCGTGCTGTACTTCAGCAGCACTCTACTGCAGCGCAACTAGACGCAAACGTCACTGCCAAAAAAGGACACTTATACGGCATGACTTCCAATGCTATTCTGCACGTGCCTGCGGAATTCCAGACGATTGCAAGTTATCTGTAGTTAGTTATAAGCGCCTTCGGCGCGAATTTATACATTTTCACTTGTATTTCTGGGCTACGCCAGCCGCCAGCTAGTTTCATTATCTATTGCACTTATAAATATCTTATTCAAATATATTTCCTTTATTGTTATTTTCAGATTTCATCGTTGCAAATGATTTTTTTAGTAGTTTAACTTTGATTGCCATTAGTTTGATTTTCTTCTTCCTATGGATACTTAGTACTCGTTTGTAGGCGTCTGCATATATACCCAGGTCTTTTAATTTTTCACTAAAAATTCATTAATTTACGTATTAATACTCGTCGTAAAATATCATTTCTAAGGAGCACAAGACTTCCAAGTTTCTGTCAGTTTTTGGGTTTTTTCGTCCCAGTTTTTCTGGTGTGTTAAACAGCGGCGATGGCAATTTTTGTTATGCCAAAACGTAGTTTTTTCTGGTGTGTTAAACAGTGGCGATGGCAATTTTTGCTTACAGTTTTTCAGCGATTTTTGAATATATAACGCATGAATTACTGGATAACTGTAATTTTAACAATGCATACTACAACGCGCAAGATCCAGACCAACAAATTTTGGATGGTCTAATTTTTTGAAAAGATGGCCTTTAAAGTTTGGGCCGTTGAGGCCACGCGGTCTAAAGTTTCGGCAACCTTTAAAACCTTGGATCCCTACGACTTTGATTAGCGTCCCATTAGATGTTCCAAAACAATAGAGACACATTGAGCCCTTTTTCGACTATTTTCTATAGAAGCCAAAATTGAAAATGTTTCCAAAATGGCCATTTCGACTGACTTCCTTTGGGCCTAGTTTGCCTGAACGGCTCCAGGACCTAAATCAAAAATCGGCCAATGTTTTGACACGCGAACCCAACCCAAAGTGCCCTATAAAACAGGTTGCTTTTCTCTAGTTTGTTCCCAAATCAAAAGTGTCCGCCGTGACACAAACAGTCAAGTTTTTTTGTCAAAAACGCCGCTTTGGCTGATTTTAGTTTTTTTCATTTTTGGTGAGATGTTTGGTTGGTTTAGGAAAAATATATCGTGCAAAATATGGAACTATATCGGCATTCAGAAGGGATAAACTTTTCCGGCTGAAAACGTCCACATCTTTCAAACACCCTGCACAAAAAATTGCATGTTTTCCAGCAGATTTCTCGACAGAAGCGGAATTTTCAAAGTTGAAAAGGTGGACCAAAACTTTTTTTGCAACTTGTTGTACTCGTTGTGTAGATTCCAGCTGATACCAAACTTGCCGAGTTTTCAGTACAGTATTGAGCTGGCATCGGTAAGCCGAACGAGTCTCAAAGGTGCTGCAAGAAGCGCCTTTTACACCCATATTAATACACCCCGCTCAAGTGTCCCCCATAATACACAACATTTATAGTAAACCGCGAATTTGGGTTGTTCGGCGAAGCAAAGCCCATATCATTCTGCTCACTACCTAGTCCTCTTCTACGGTGGAACCTGGCTCCATATCATTTTTAAGACTAGTCCTCTCTTGATTTCTGCATCCTCACCATCAAATCCATATTACTCTTTTCATGCTCCAGTGGGGGGGAATTTCAGTGGGCCCAAAATCGCTAAAAATGCAGTAAAAATATCTATTGTTTTCACATATACTGCTATAACTATGCTGAAAAGTGCTTAAGTCTTTTTGACTTTTTAGTGGGCGGCAGAGTCAGAAAAAGTTTGCAAATTTTGAATCAAAAAGAGTTAAAATTTGGCATTTCTGGGCACTTTTTTATATATAGTGGGGAGAGCCCAAAAAAGTGGGGGGTGGGGGGACCCAAAACGGTTTTTCTCCCAGTTCAAAAGCCCAGATTGTAAGGGTGCCTGCCAGTGGGTATCTAAGGATTATTTTATTTCCTGAACTCTAGATGCTGTTAACTCTATGGTGCTTTGTTTTGGATTTCACTATGAACCTGCAACTAACTGCCAAGAGAAATCCTTCTAAGGATCCTCTACTGTATCCCATGGCGAGACCGGTTCCCCTGGAAGGTTCACTTTGTAGAGGTCTGCGGGTAGTGATCCTCCAATCCTACTCTGATGTGGATGAATTGGATGATTGGATTGGTGAGTTCTTACTCTGGTTCCACCACAATCGACCAGCTCATCAGATGGCCAAGTCTAGGTTCTGAATCTATCCAAGCACGAACTTCTCCTGTGAGTTCCGATTCCAGCAAATTATCAGCCATTGGTTGCCTAATTTGCATTCCCTGTCGTTAGTGTTGCCATTATCATCGAGACAGTATCGGAGAATGGATCCGGAAGTTTGGCAAAATCTTTTCACCATTTACCCGTTGGGTTTGGTAGAGCTAAGACTTTATAATAAAGTATCGGGAAACAAATCGGACCCCGTTATCAGTGTCAACTTTCTGACAAATTTGTGTTCTGCTCTCAGAAGCTGTTGTACTGATTTGCAATCACTGATATTTGAAGATGTTCATATGGAGGGCAAATTTTTGAAGGCGTGGTCTGTTCTGAGTTCTTCTCACATTTCCTCGGTAGATTGTTCTTTCATTTGTCAGAATTCTGGCGTCAGCTCATTTTCTGATTGGTGGAAAGTCCCGGACTGTGTTCGCTCATTGAGGATTAATTTGCGTCTTCACGAAGTTGTTTTACGGGCTTTTCCCGACATTTCCAAATGTAATCTAGAAAGTTTGACCTTTGAAAACAATTCCTGTGATGATTTGTGTCTGCCCGAAAATCTGCCTCTGTTTCCGCGTCTCAAACATCTCACGCTTGAAACCTGCTGTGGTGAAATTTTCAGGTGTAGGGAAGGACAGCCCAGTGGTGGAGAGCTGAGAGTACTTCAACTAAATAATGCTGTTTTTGGATATCTGTCAAGACTTTCGATTATTCAATCTGTGGCTGCCAGCAATCCGCATCTGACCGAAATTATCTGGGGCTGATATTCGTTCCTTTCAGTTGAAGCGAACGAACTCTTCCTGGGGTTGGCTTCAATTTCGTCTCTTCGAAGGCTGACTTTGGGAATTTTGGGTTGCGCCGAAGACGTCACAGATTTAGTGGTGCCGACAGATCAATGGAAACTAATTTCTCCGGTCGAAACAATGAAACTGCAGTTGTGTACTGGACGGGTTACGGAGACCTTTTTCACCATCCTTTCTACGTGCTATTGCAATCTGAGGCATTTGGAATTGAAATTGCGCAAAGACGAACGGACCGGAGAAGACTTAGCCTGTTCAAATCCCAGTCTGTTAAGATTACCGTTGCTGGAATCGTTTGCTCTGAGCAGTGTGTATTCCAATGATTGGGGCAAGCTTAACTTCACCCTGTCAACTGGAGACTGTCTGAAGGAGGTTTTGATTGACAGAAATTTTGAAAGATTTTCTTCTGATTCACTATTCTGTTCTCGTTTGTCGGACGTTTGTCTGCCGTGGCCATTTCTGGCAAGCCTTTCCATGGATAGTCCCAGTCTAGTCCGCCTAGAGGCGCCGGTTCCAAAGGATCCCAGCCACAGCATTGCCACTTATTTGCCGCGATTTGGTGACTGTCTGACCACTCTTGTGTTGGATGTGCGAGAAATTTCTGCAAATGAAAAGAGTGTTGGTGCCAAAACTATATCTGATTGTCTTCCCTCTCTTCAACATCTTGCAGTGACCGAGCCTTCCTCTGCGAGTCGTCCCTTTTTTTCTACTTTGTTGCTTGTCGACTTTGTCGTAAGAAACTTCGTTTGGAATCACCATCTCAACAGCCTTTCCTTTCTTATTTGTTCTTGTCGGAGAAAAACTTGCTGTTGCGTTTATCATCGACTTTAGAGAATCAGGTCAGAATGCATTCCTCTGGCGGACTTCCCCTGTCTAAGCAAATTTCCAGATTGAAATCTCACGCTATTCTTTCAAGAGAATTTGTTTCTGAACCTGCAAATCGTCACTTGGTCTTGACTAGCGCCAAAATTGAACTGATCAATTTTGCAGACATTGATAGGCTAAATCTTTAAGTTGACTGTTATATACACAATGTATATATGTCGTAGTAATTTCTGTATTCAGTAAATACTGTATTTACTGGCCGATTTCAGTAAATACTGTATTTACTAGTAAGAATTGTATTTTCTTTAAACTTTCTGCTCTACTTTACACGTAAATGCCATTTTTACTGAAATACGTCCAGTAAAATACTGTATTACTATAATTAAATACCGTATTTTCTAGTAAATTCTGTATTTTATGTTAAACACCTTTGTCTGCTGTGTGCGGCCAGTGATACAAAAGGCATGATGACGTCATTGTCAAAGATTAGATCATACATAATTGCATAACGTGTGCAAAATGGGGTGCATGAAGATACACTTCAGATCCGAACTTAAATAAATTAGCTTACAAAATTAGGAATTATTTTTATGTTAAAGTTATTTTGAAATTATTTAGTTTAAAGTTCAAAGTTAAAACTAAGCAAATCATTAATTTTTAATTGGTGCGTCATTAACTATAATTATTACGTACCTGTCTTGTTCTTAAAAACTGTAAATTAAAATAGTTTGTAATTTTGTAAACTGTGTAATTTAACTCCTGAAGTTATTTCTGTCCCGACAATAATTATGTACGATAATTTGACTTTAAATGACGTCGGCATGACTTTTGCATCTGGCCTACACAACAGACAAAGCTGTTTAAACATAAAATACGAATTACTAGAAGCTACATTTTACTAGAAAATACAGTATTTACTGGACGAGTTTAGTAAAATGGTATTTACGTGTAAAGATAGGAAGTTTAAAAATACAATTTTACTAGTAAATACTGTATTTACTGAAATTGACCAGTAAATACAGTATTTACTGAATGTATATATACCTTGTGCCGATAGATTAACTCAGGGTCTTTATATATGGTATATGCATATATATATACGTATATATATACGACTTATACCAACGCACTGCTTGTGTTTTTGAAGGTTAGCACTTAAACATGAAGTGGGGGAGCGTTAGAAATGAGCATTTCGGCCCAGGAAATTATTAATTGCTGCTGGAGCTACCCGAAACGAGAATTCACGGGCCATCGACTCTAGAAAATGTTGTACAGCACTATGTCAGCTAAACATTTGTCATTCTGATTCAAATCTACCAAAAATTAACATTTCGAAATTGAAATTATGTTACATTGAAGCCATTGAAATAGTATTGTTAATAAAATTTTGGAAAGTTTCTCTTGGCGAGCCGAATTTTGTCAGCTCACGTGTCGGGGCGGGCGGAAACATTTTGGCTGCTGGCCGGGCCTAAACATCCAGCCCGTGTCCATCTATAGTGAGCATACCCTCTTCTACCACTTCGCGTATAGGGTTACTGTTACTGCTAAGATCAAATTTGCGGCGGGGTTTTCCCAGCCGTTAATATTTATAGGATGTGTTTTGCTTGTTTTGTTATATTCATTACATAGAGTTTGACTCTTGTACTCCTGTTTTTGTGTATTGTGCACTCTTGCTTGTATAATATCTTTGATCATAAGTTAAATAAGGTTATGTTGTTTCAGTGTTGCAGTTTTGAGTTTTCCTTTTGACTCAAGGTGATCTCACGGTTTGGATTTTCTTGTATTTTTAAGCGTTTTTGTTTTATTGTCTCCACGTTGCACTTCCACTAGAATCAGCCTCAGTTAGGAGTTAATGCAGAATAGTATATTGCTAATTAATCCCACCCGAGGCCCTAATTTTAGGGTCTCCTCGTGTGCTGAAGTGATAATTTAATTTCTTACATTGGAAGGATAATTTATGTAAAATTCTGATTTTATTTTAGAAAATCATTAAAAGTTAAAAATTTTGCAAAGACTGAAAACAATGAATAAGTTTTAAGCAAGCCTATTCCATTGTTCAACAAAATGTATTCAATTCAGCAGATTTTGTAGCTCACGTTTCAGGGTCATTTTTAAATTCCAGTTCAGCCTGCCAAGAGTAGCGGGCCGGCCGGACGTTAATGTGGGCTCTTATCCTGCCCGAAAAACTTCTTATTGGAACAAACCAAGTCGCTAAAAGTCTTTATGCACTGTTTGCTTTATACTGCATGTATATATATACGGTACATTTCACGGAAAGAGTGCCAGTTGGAGAAGTTTTAAAAATTGGAGAAATATCGCCAACATTGGTGATTTTCGCCAAAGTTGAAGTAAAGTCCAACCAGAATTGGTGAAAAGCCATTGTAAATAGTCCGGACTGACTGGAAGAATAAATTTGCCCAGTCAGTCCGGACTTTTCGCCAATATTGGCGAAAAGGTATGAAATTATTCAGGAAAAAGGTTTTTACAATGGCTATTCGCCAATTCTGTTTGGACTTTACTTCAACTTTGGCGAAAATCGCCATTAGTTGGCGATATTTCTCCAATTGTTAAAACTTCTCCAACTGGCACTCTTTCCGTGAAATGTACCGTATATATATATATATATATATATATATATATATATATATATATATTTGTTTGTTAGTTCCATCATTGTCATTATGTTTTTCTTGACTAAATTCTGGTTTCTGAAGGTGTTATTAAAAGAATAATCGGATCAATTGAACTTTATCCCTCCCTCGGAGGGGGGGGGGCTAATGTTGAATTGGGGACATTTGTATTCATAGCATTTATAGCAGTGTTTGCTTGTTCGAAACCTACATAGACTGTCAGTTGTTTGCTGGTTTAAAAAGGGTTTCACTGTTTTAAAAAATAAAAATAATAAATTTTTAAAGTTCTTTGAACGTTAAGCTGGAAGCGCAACGTCAACAAAAACTTTTTTGGTCATCGATTTTAGACCTCATTCTAGGTGCTTTCAAAGATGCTGAACACGAATCCGGAATTAGTTTTTCAATCCAGCTTTTCGTTAATGGCTTATAGTGAAAGCTAAAGTTGTTAAGCTTATACAAAGCTGACGAAAATCTGTATAGAAAATAGATTTCAGGCTCGTGTTCTGAAACGTCTTGCTACCAACATTTAAGACAAATTTGCCAAAATTTATGGATCCCCTTCGTTCGCCTCTAAATATAAATTCAAGAAATTAATTTTTTCAATTCTTTGAGAGATGAATTGTGTATACAAACCAGGGTTTTTTGGTTTTCGGATTTGCGTCAACCTTGCGTCCCACTAAATTTAAGTTGCGTCCCGTTAAGAAATTTTGCGTCTAGGCAGAATTCTTGTTTTAGCTTGTTTTTAGTGCAAAAATTGTTTTATTTATGAAAATTTCGATAATTTCTTTAGTGCAAAGACATTTAGACTATTTAGAAAGCTGATGCTGCTTAACTGTAATGCACGATTACAGGATTACATACCTAGAATATAGATGCGTCCAACATACACGGCGGGAGGTCTGGGGGGAAATTTTTGAAAACGGAAAAATTGGTACTGGAAACATTTAAAGTTTTTACTCTTTTGTTTAAACCTTTACATTAAGTTTCCTTCGCGAAGGCATTTTCCAAGGGCCATTCGCTGAAATTTAATATGTATATTTTTCGAATATTCGCGAAAATGGGTACACTATTTCTGGCCAGGACTATTACGATTGAATAAGCTTAACGTATATAGTATCAAATCAGGTTGGGTTAGAAGAGGCACCGATGAGACTACTGTCCGGTCAAGTATACTATGTTGATCAGTGGTTAAAATTCTAATCGAGGATGACTGAGACTTAGGAATGCTCCAAGAAGCAGCAAACATTTGAAAGGGTAGTTAATGGTGGTAATCAAGCTTATCTGTTCATACAAAGTTGGCTGTGGTCGTGGTTAACCGAGGGTACCCGCGGGCGTGGACACAATTCTGTGACCGCAACGACCGCAAGTTTTCTCTTCACAATTTTCCTTCTAAGAGGCCTGTTTATAGGCATTTTTATATTAATTTTATATTTAAATCTTGATGTGGCTTTTTGTGACAAAAATATTTCGGCGGGCGGTCGCTGTCATTGGACAATGTGTCCATTGCCAACTCTGTATTCATGCTTATGTCGTAGTTGTCCCTTTTGAGGACGAACCTAGCGTTAAAACAGTCATTTCCATCTGCACTAGTGGCCGGCTTTGGTCAAAGGTCAATCTTGGATATGAGGTATACACAATCCTGCATAATATTCGCATAGCAAACTATATATATATTTCATGGGATAAGACAATTAAACAACAAATACACTTACTTAAGGGTGGGGGGGGCGCCGGGTACCAAACTTTATAGTCACCGATTTCGCTCATTTTCGGGTGTAATATACCCCCATATGTATCCAAAAACAAGACACATTTTTAGAGTCCAGGGTCAATCCAGTTAAGAGATATTGCAGTTCAAATCCCTACAATTTAGTATTTACGCCACTATGCCTCGCTAAGGGCTTCGAAGACGTGTACACATAGGATGACAAAAGGCTACGGTATGGTCAATACATTGCATTGCATTGCAGTTAAATTTAGCGCACATTTTCCTTTCATATGTGCAAACTGGCACACCGAATTTGGTTGAAATAGCTCGGCTTTCAGCCGACTTATGGACCGTTATATCCAAAAAAATTGAGAAAATGACGTATTTTGAGGCACAACGCCAACGCGGTAACCAAAAGTATGAACTATCCACAAGTAGCAACATGGATTTTGCGTATGGAAATTGAACCTCTATTTGTGTACTGTGTTAATATCTATACGCGAAATCTGTGCAGTAAACGGTTAGTTCAGGCCGCGACGAAACATTTCTTTGGTGACGTTTTTGTAAGTCAAATTTGTGCAAAAACCGGCTTCACCCAACTTTGAAAATTTTTAGAAAATCGCTGAGCTAACACAAAAATACCTCATATAGATATTAACACGCTACCTAGTCCAGATTAACATTTTGCCCAGCTATAGCTCGTTTGCTCTTGCACAGCGCTCAAACTTTTGGTTACCGCGAAATTTTCCTACCTTTTTAATTTTCCTATGTTTAACACATGCCGGGGCCACCTTTGGAGGACTATTGTGAATGATAGGGAAAGTTTTGCAACAAACGCAACTGTCTTGTTTTGGGGACCCATGGGGACTGCAAAATATGTGAAAATGAGAAAAATCGGAGATGGTCGAAAATTCGCGACCCCCCCCTTAAGGGGGGGAATCACTTGGGTCAAAAATCTAGTCAAGGATTTCACTCATTTTCGCACACATTATGTATAGGTACTTGCGTTCTCAAAAAATTAGATTTCGACATCAATCTGTAACAGATAATATGTTTAGGTTTAATTGGGGGGGGGGGGGTCTTGTCTCGTTTACCCCCCCCCCCAGTACTCAAAATCCTTAAAACTTGACCAAATGAGCTAAAATTTGGTGTGGGTATGTTTTCGACCACGCTGAGTTCGAATATCGCAAAATTTTTCGATTTCGCGAAATTCGAAATTTTTCGATTTCTAAGGGGGGACCAAGGGAAACCGAAAATTTTTTGTGTTCGATTTTGTTGAAAAGATGTATATAGGGGTTTTCGGGGTCGTAGAACACGAATCTGGAGTCCGTTTTTCGTTTCAGTTTTTAGCTCAATATAAGCTAAAGATTTAAGCTTAAGATGTAAGCTTATTCTGGGCTAACGAAAAGCTGATACGAAAAACGGACTCCAGATTCGTGTTCTACGACCCCGAAAACCCCTATATACATCTTTTCAACAAAATCGAACACAAAATTTTCGGTTTCCCTTGGTCCCCCCTTAGAAATCGAAAAATTTCGAATTTCGCGGAATCGAAAAATTTTGCGATATTCGAACTCAGCGTGGTCGAAAACATACCCACACCAAATTTTAGCTCATTTGGTCAAGTTTTAAGGATTTTGAGTACTGGGGGGGATAAACGAGACAAGACCCTAATTGGGAAAACATGAAAATCTCTGACTCTAGATTCGTTTGAATGCAGCGCTAGAAGGGCTTGAATCCGTCAAAATTTTCATTGTCGGCTGAAGGCTGTAGAAACTAGATTTCTCTAGGAGATGTGGAAATATACTCCCAAAATATGGTGGACGAGCTGAAAAAAAGGAGGAAATGCCCAGACTGCCAAGCGGTAACTGGACCCTGTCCCAAAATAAGATGTCCAAAATCGCCACGGGCTATATGGCCGATCCGGTATGAAAGCGTTAATATATTTTGTGTCAACAATAAAGTTTAATCGCAAATCATGACAACTCTGGCGAAACTATTCGTTCAAAAAACGTTGACCCGCGACCCACTGAAGTTTTATCGACCCACTTGACACACTTCTTTAATTAGGACATTTTCGTATTATTTAAGTACCGTATAGCATGGTTCGAGCAAACTTATCGCTTTTAAATATACAGAGCGAAGTATAGAAGCTTCAAACGAAGAATCGGCCAGTTCAAAGCTAACTGCATTGGTTTTATTCTTCGTTTTCGCGAGTTCTGATTCTGAATTCTGCCAGGCAATGCTAGCTACAGCCGTGTTGATCTCGATCAGCCAGTATGATCGAGTATTTAGACATAGTTTTGAAAATGAAGCATATATATTTTTGTAGCAATTTCATAAATGTTCAGTCCATTCATTTCTTACATCCGCATGGCAATTACCGCAGATGTTTATATAAAAATGTCTTCTCCAAACTTGGATAAGCTTGTATCAAATTGCTTTATTCGTTCAAGTCAAATTAGGAATGATCCCAATATCGAAAC
Source organism: Trissonchulus latispiculum (assembly GCA_030248195.1). Lineage (NCBI taxonomy): Eukaryota > Metazoa > Nematoda > Enoplea > Enoplida > Ironidae > Trissonchulus > Trissonchulus latispiculum. The sequence goes on from JASAND010002697.1 coordinate 11,626, forward strand.
AATATCGAAATTCCTAGCTTGGCACTATGAAAGTATGTATATACTTCCTGGAAGCTACTCATTTTTCATTCAAAAATAGGACTGTCTTCTGCTATTGCTCAACTATTCTTAAACTTTTTTGGTGCAGTCAATGGTACGTTATATAGTTATATAGTATGTAACTGACTAACTTAAAAATCTTTTCTTACTTGCCAAAGAATCGTAAGGATTCCATAGTGTAAGTTGTGCAGCGCTTAAAACCTGCAGAAATCTTATAGTTCGATCGTAAAAAAATTTCAATAACTTTTTATTTTTTAATGTAAGTTATTTTTTAATTAATTAAATTCAATTTTATCCGGATGTCTCAAGCGGACATTTCACTCCAATTCTATCTGACGCTTGGCCACCCACCGACCCTCGCAGCCCTCCCCATTAAGCCCTCCAAGCGGGCTTCGCAGGTTTCAGCCATCTAAGTCAATCGAGGCATGCCGGGGGCAGGGCATGTTGCCCTGGGTTTAATTTCATGCAGCTACTCCAGGGCAGCTGGAGTTGGCTTATAACCGTAGTCATGGGGATCATGTTTTTGTCCGGGATCTTAGCTTCTCCGCTTTTGATTGGACTGCGGAGAGCTGCACTTATAGGCCTGATGCGATTTCATTGTTTAGCTGATTAGCTTAGCCCTACATTATTAGTTTGGCAGATAGCAAAGAAGCTCTTAAAACGGTAAGTTTTACTACTAAACTTAGCAATTTTATCATCTCTGACTTGCTTGTTTCAGCAGAAACAAAGCTCGTGCAAAACGTTCACCAACCCCTAAAGCCCGGTTTAATACCTGTTTTCCTTTTGTCCGCTTGTCTGTTTGTCCGAATTTCCGTTTCTCCGTTTGTCCGTTTTGCTGAACTCGCAGATCAGTTCATACCTAGCTTTCAGTTTGTCCGTTTGTCCATTTGTCTGGTTTGCTTTTCTCATCTGATGCATACTTACTGGTTGCTTACGGATAACCGGAAACGTAGATGGTTTGCTTTTCTCATCTGATTCATACTTACTGGTTGCTTACGGATAACCGGAAACGTAGAGAAGTGTTGAAGTCTAAACGGACATCCTTTACGGACAGACAACCGGAAAGCTATGAATCAATAACTGAAACGGACAAACAAACGGACAGAGGTATTAACCGGGCTTATATAATTAAGATTTCCAACATGATATGTACGCATGCTATTACTCGAGTCTCTACAAGCACACGAAATTTATTTAGCATATTGGCTGTAGTTGGGACCGGTTCCAATTTTCAAAACCGGTTCCGGTTCCGGTTCTAGAGTACCGGTTCCGGTTCCGGTTCTAGCTTCCGGTTCCCGGTTCCAAGTACAAAATTCGTAGTTTACATTTTAACATTATTTAATATTGAATGCAGGCCCCCAGCAAGGGTTATACAATAAAAATTATAAAGCAATACTGTAAAACAATTGGAATAGTAATGCGATAATAACCAACCGGGTTAAACTTTTTTGTTTACTTAGAATTTTAAAGTTTTTGCCTTACCTTGAATTTGCTCCATTACAAATGCTGTTACTATATGCACAACATACACTAAAACTTGTAAAAAATAAAACTTTAGTATGCTCGAGCAAATTGTTTCGATAATTCACGGTGAGATTCTACTAGTGCATCTAAATGCAGACAACGCCTTCTGAACAGAATCTTGTAAACTGCACAAAGTTTCAGAAAAACATGCTGAGAATTGAGATATTATACTGGAGCTTAAATTTTTATTTCTTTAAAAAGAGTACAGTGTCAGAAGCAAATAGTTTCCAAAACATTTAAATGCATTTAAAATATTTAAAAGCTGAAAGCCAAATTGGAAAGAAGAACATATATATTAAAGTTATATTTAACGAGGAAATGTACAGATTACACAAAATAGCTAACAGATACTTCTACATGCTGTCCCATTATTTGAACTTTGATTGACTTTCGTCGCCGTTGCCAATAGCTTGAAAATAAGAAAATAAGTACTCAACTTTCGAAGTTTTCTACTCCTCTAAAATTTACTATTTTTTAAAAAATGTTGTTTAAATCTTGCGTGCTGACAACACCACCTTCCATTTACTAGTTTTTTTGAGATGATATACTCAATTTCCGACTACATCCCATCGAGCTCTCATCTTTTCTATGAGGTTAATATTCAAATATTTAAGCTGGTTAAAGGTTTCATTCGGCGATGTATCGTTCACGTCTGAACGAAAGTGCCCGTCTTTCATGAATTACAATTGGAATTTTAGAACAGAAAATTTTAGAAATTCGTTAAAATTAATTTAGAGACATTTTCACAACTGCATTTTGTAATAATACACACAAAATTACTTAACAAAATTTGAAAAGTCAGAAGCATGAAAACAAAAAATTACGAAATTCCTTCCGGAATAAAGGAAGTGGAAATTTTCCCTTACAATTCATGTTCCTAATTTTTCAAGTATGTTTAACATTAATTTTTGTCTTAACAAACGGGATAATGACACTAGTGTTGATTCAAAGAAACATTTGAAATTTGTCTTAATTCTATGCCTCGGCTTCAGTGAAACCTGAAACGTGCCTCGATCGCCTGAAAAGGGGAAGCGGCGAGTTTGTGTCACCTTCACTTGGAAGCTGAAGCTGTCATTTTCAGTTTAGGGTCTAAATTTATTCTATGGAGTGTCAGCTTCAGTTTCAGTTCCAATAATTGTACCTTCATTTCACGTTTAGTTTGAAATTCTTAATTATTATCAGTCTCACCTTACATATTTCGCCTCAGGTCTAAATTTGTTTAGTTTCAGTTCAAACTAGATTTTTTAGTTTCAATTTCAGTCACTAGCTTGAAAACGACAATATGAATGGCAACCACGAAAACAAAATCCAGCTTTTGCAAAATTTAAACTCCTGCAAAAAAATTAGTTCGTCCATTTTTAAGAGTGGAACCGGCCGGTTCCAAATCCTACCGGTTCCGGTTCTAAAAATCCTTCCGGTTCCGGTTCCAACCGGTTCTAGTGGAACCGGTCCCAACTCTAATATTGGCTGTCTTGTAAAAGTGGGTTTTATAATTTTGCCTTTTATTCTTTCTAGTTTCTTAAAAAACCTACATAACGCTGTGAAAAACAACTAACCAACTACGGCAGACTAATTTTAATCATCACTCGGCAATTTTTTACTACGGCAAACACCAAAAATACAAAATATTATAAATACAAGTTTTCATTAATATGTAAATAGGCAACAGACTAACTTTGTTTACAAAATGATTAGTTAAACTCCAAAACGTAATACCCAAACATATATGTCAAGAAAACAGCACAATGCCGTAATGCTAAACTTAACAATCTTATTGTACAATACCATGCAAAAACAATCTGTACACACATTTCGTTTTAAGTTGTTTCAAAGCTAACTGTATATATAAAACTAAAATCTTACCACTAAAATTTTAACTACTAAATTTCAAAAAAGTCGAATGTTTCAATATTCTACACAAGCAACCAAAAATATGAAACAAGCAAGCTGCCAAGCATTCACAAATAACGAGTACAAGAATCAACAAAATCTTATATCAACATCAACGGTATTAGGCAATTTAATTATAAGAAAAAATCAAAGATTTGATATCGAGGTTCAAAGTAAATTTTGTTTTGATTTAACCAAAACGACAATTTACTGACACACTCACATGAGTAAACACAACGGAGACTTTAAAGCAGCTAGCAGCCAAAATATAATCAACTAAAAGAAATTGTATTACATTACAGTACAGCAGAAAGCTAAGATTATATAGATAGGACACAAAAACGCAGGAAGAAACATAAAACAGATCCGTCATAAAAGAAGGCCATCACAGGTTGAAATATTTTTCAGATCCAGATTCAGGAATATTTTTATCCTCTACAATTTTATTAAATTTAAAATATAAATACTATTTTTCAAATAAGAATCAGACGGCTGGATAAAGGGATCGCTAAGCGTAAGCGGTCATATGCCGGTAGAATTCTATTTCGATAAAGTATTATCTCTTTTTAGCAATGATTCGGTTTTGCACAGAGAGTTCTATCTTAATGCAAAACTAACAAGCAAAGTGGAAAACTAACAAGCAAAGTGGCATGAACGGGTTGCCGCTGCATTTTTCCTCTTATAAATAAGATAAGTCAATTATCCTACGATATTACCCCTTGTCCCTATGACAGCTTTTTATATACTCAAAGAGATCTTTCGATTGATACCCATATTGTCGTTTTCCATAACTTTTGATTTTGACCCATTTTGGCCGGCTTTGGCCATATTTGACCCCTTTGAGGCCCCGTAACTCATTTTCTGTACATTTTGGTGCTTTGACCCTATTACAACGTTTCATCTACTCAACGAGAGCTTTCGAATGATATCCATATTGGGCGGTTTCGGTTACTTTCAATTTTGACCCATTTTGACCGATTTTGGCCATTTTTGACCCATTTGAGGCTCCGTAACTCATTTCTCCTCCACTTTGGTGCGTTGGCCCTATTACAACTTTTCATCTACATAACGAGAGCTTTCGAATGATACCGATATGAGCTTGATCGGAGAACTTTCAATTTTGAGCCATTTTGACCGTTTTTGGTCATTTTTGACTATTTTCGGCCTCGTAACTCAAAATGAGTGCATTTTCAGGCCTTGACCCTATTACAACTTTTTCATTACTCGCCGAGAGCTTTCGAATGATACCAAAATTAGCTCATTTGGACAACTTTTTTATTTTACTCATTTTTACTCACGGGGCTGCTCCGGGAGCACCTCTGCTCCCCCGGGGCTCCCCGCGCTTCCGGGAGCAGTTCAAGTCAAGACCTTCAAAATGAGGTATCAACCACCTCTCTACCCCTTTCCAATCTCGAGATAGAGGGGGGGACAAGAATCCGGAGAAGAAATAATAAATAAATAAACTAGCGCTACTGCAAGAATGTGTTGCCCACAACAGGTTTTTCTGTTTATTTTCTGCCATAACTTTCGCTAGACTCATTTTCATAAAATGTCGCAAGAATGAAAGTTGTTCAGCTTGACGAGCTCTTTCGTTTGAGTACCATATCGACCACTTTTGGAGAAATTTTTCAAAATCCGGAATTTTCCGGAGCGAATATCTCGAAATCCGGAAATTTTCCGGAAATTTCGATTCCAGTTTCGAAATCAGCGTGGTCGAATTACCCTATGACCAACATTTGAGGGAAATCGGAGACAAAAAATTTTTAAGTACAAAATCCGGGTTTTCGTGAATTCCCGGGTTTTCAGTTTTTCGGTCATAACTTTCGCCAGACGCATTTTTATAAAATGTCGCAAGAAGGAAAGTTGTTCAGCTTGACGAGCTCTTTCGTTTGTGTACCATATCGACCACTTTTGGAGAAATTTTTCAAAATCCGGAATTTTCCGGAGCGAATATCTCGAAATCCGTAAATTTTCCGGAAATTTCGATTTCAGTTTCGAAATCAGCGTGGTCGAGTTACCCTATGACCAACTTTTGAGCGAAATCGGAGACAAAAAATTTTTGACCAAATTTTGGATTTTGAAATTTCGCCTTGGTCCCCCCTTACCATTCAAAAAATTCCGGGATTCGCCATTCCCGGAATTCGGAAGGTATCGGACTGCCCAACTGAGGATCCAATGTCCTAGTCAAGGGCTTCAAAATGAGGTATCAACCACCCCTGTACCCCTTCCCAATCTCGAGATCTAGGGGGGGGGACAGACGGATAATAATAATAATAATAAGCACAGACCAATAACAAAGTGTTGCCCATTCCTTTGGAAAAGTGGGCAACACAATAACGGACATACCCAAGTTAAAGGGTTGCCTTTTTGTTGAAAAAGCGGCAACCCAAAAATGTTACACAAAATTGACATACATAAAAAGGCAAACTGGCCCACACTAAACCCAATCACAGTATATACCAGGAAACCCATAAAATACTTCTATGAATAGAAATAAACGAATTGAATTTCTGGCATTAAAGTATTGTCAAGAGTCTAGAATAGGATCCGATTATAGACTCTGGGTATTGTTGCTGTTATTATTATGTAGCTACGTAATTAGACAAAGTAGGAAAACGGTAGTCAGCACGCGCGATACGTTCGCGGCCTTTTAGCGACAGAGCTATGCGGAGTTAAACTGGTTACCCCTTCGATAAAAGACCCTAAATAGATAACATTTGTTCATCCTCATACAAATTTTGAGGCTTGGCAGGCTCTTGAAGAATGTATCAGTTCACCAAGAAAATGCAAGGACAGACAATAGATAGGATCGACTAGAATGCTATAAAAACTACTTAGGTATACATATAAACTCTTAATTACTTAACAACACATACAGAACTAAACCAAGCAAAACATATAGCAAACAATAAATATGAGAAAACAACAATATAGATGAGACGGAAATCTCTGCATATTTACATAGCAAATGCACAGGGTTTCTTTTGCTGGAATACAAGAGCAGCTAAATAAAGCAGGACTACGGTAATGGTACAATGGCAACATAATTATGCACAATACACAAGGTAGATAGCATACTCTGACTAAGAGTATACCACAGACAAGCCGCCAATGATAATGAAAAATAACAATTAGGAAAACTGAAATCTTAAAATGAATACACTTAATTTCCTTGTCAAGAAGGTTCCGTTTAGCATTAGCTTGCTCCACAGATTTAGAATAGGCGCTCGTAGCTCTCCTCATGACCTGTGAAGTAAGAAACATTTTGTCGTTGTTTTGTTCGAACATGTAGTGGACGGCGATTTTGGTAGACGATGAGCGTAGAAATCAGGAATTTTCTGTTTTTTGGTGAAATTCCCGCCAGAACCAAATTTTCCGGTGTTTTGCACAAACTTTGGCGATGGGGGAATGAGCGAAATTTCTGGGAGTGGGACTACCTTTAGTTCTCAAGCACACTTATGGTCTTGTCTACTATGATATACTCTTCGTGAAATATGACTAGTTCAGGTGCTAATAGTACCTATCTATCACAAATACAATATTTACTGAGAGACCATATAATGCAGTTCACTAATCCTAGCTTACTCAGTACTGAAATTTACGACTGCAACAAATGTATGCATGTATGTGTAGGAAATAATTTACCAGATAAATGAATATCAGCCCTTAATGTACACCTAAAAAATAACAATTACAAAAAAGCTAAATCGAGAACAGTTTAGATTTACAAGAACAAAAAGTGCTCCTTCGTCGCATGTAAAATACATATGAGTCTTCGTAGGCAGGTTGTACATAAGCAAAAACTAGCCTGTAAAATACATATGAGTTCCGTAGGGAGGTTGTAAATTAAGGAAAACAAGTTGCAACCACTTAACATATGAGCCTGTCCTACAACGAGGCTCATATTGGCGTATGTCAAAATACGAATAATTTGCAGATATATATTTTACTTTTATATAAATACATACTGCATAAAGCTTTTCATTACAAATTGTCCTTCACATAGCTTATTGATCAGTCATTATAGTGTGCATATGCTCAATACGGTACGCCATGAGGCGCTCTGGCTCAGAGCCAAGTGGGAACGCATTCTGCGTGTGTATAATGTGAAAGTGTTTCGAGAATGCATTAGGTGTACCGTGTACCACAGCGTATCGCGAAATATTAGGTGGTGTGCCATAGTATTTCAGGAAACATCGGGGTATGTACAGTTCAGCTTGAGCAGTCGTAGTTCACTTCAGTCCATTTCTTCTGGGCCACAACGTCTATTCATTTTTTCCGTAATGTGGATGGAGCTGAGGTTCTTTAATGAGGCTTTAATGTGGAATGCACTGTGACGCCAATATGAGCCTAGTTGTAGGACAGGCTCATATGTTAAGTGGTTGCAACTTGTTTTCCTTAATTTACAACCTCCCTACGGAACTCATATGTATTTTACAGGCTAGTTTTTGCTTATGTACAACCTGCCTACGAAGACTCATATGTATTTTACATGCGACGAAGGAGCACTTTTTGTTCTTGTTTTCTATTATTTTATATATGTATGCTCCTGAAGGTATCTTTCAACAGTAGCAAGCAAGCCAACCACAGCTCGTACCGCTTACACTCTACAGCCACTTTGGGTACGCAGCTCTATGACAAAAGTTGCTCAGCTCGCTTAGGGCTTTCAGTTGATATTATATACGTATATATACCAAATTTGGCCACTTTTGGAAAATTTCATACATATTTCACCCAAAATCACCTAAGTCCCCCACCCCACCCCATCACAGCACTCTACAGCCACTTTGAGCATGCAGTTTTATGACAAAAGTTGCTCAGCTCGCTAGGGCTTTCATTTGATACCAAATTTGACCACTTTTGAAAAATTTTATTTTTGACCCAAAATCGACTAAGTCCCCACCCCACCACAGCACAGCACTCTACAGCCACTTTGAGCATGCAGTTCTATGACAAAAGTTGCTCAGCTCGCAGCTCGCTTAGGGCTTTCATTTTGTACCAACTTTGACCACTTTTGAAAAATTTTATTTTTGACCCAAAATCGCCTAAGTCGCCACCCCACCCCACCACAGCACTCTACAGCCACTTTGAGCATGCAGTTCTATGACAAAAGTTGCTCAGCTCGCTTAGGGCTTTCATTTTGTACCAAATTTGACCACTTTTGAAAAATTTCATTTTTGACCACATGACCTCCCACCTACCTGACCCTTCAGATGGCAAAGTGGAACCAGCACAGCAAGATGGGTGGGTCCGACGATGCCAAAAGTGGCGAATGAGCTGGGCGCACCAGAAAACCCCTATAGACAATGTTTTGAGAGGCTATATACAGTTCTATATAGTGTTCCCGGAAGTCGGTACCGACCGGACCCTCCAGACGGCAAAGTGGAACCAGCACAGCAAGATGGGTGGGTCAGACGGCAAAACGGACACCGGGAATGAGCTGGGCGCACCAGAAAACCCCTATAGACAAAAGTTTGGAAGATGCTAAGTAAAGCCTACTAGGGACCTCCGGGAAGCGGTTACCGACTTGACCCCTCAGACGGTCAAATTAAATTTTCCCAGCAACAAAAGGTTATTCGGACAGCAAAACTGCTAGCGGGAATCGATTCTCCGTCCAAAAAACCTTTGTATGCAAAATTTGAGCCACCCATGTAGCAAAATAAGCGAAAAAATTAAGTTCAAAGTTCGACCCAAAATTCACCAACTTTGGCCGGCCAGTACCGAAAAATTACGCACAGAGACGGAAAATCATATAGCATTTGAACGACCCCGATATGTGTACTGTTTAACCATATAGTCTTTGTCCGCCGATATGTTGACCGGTCTGACTTTGAATAAGGCGCACATTGAAGCATACTTTTTGGCCATTTTAGCGTTTTGGCCGACTTTGGCCCCCAGCCAAAAATTTTTTCCGGCTACGGGAGGCATAAAAACCAGCTTATTTTCTTATTTTCGATTTGTACTACAAGAATATATATGGGTTTCATAGGCAAAAATTTTTCGATCTGTAGTTATTCAAGCTACAAAACCCCCTTATGAGACATCAAAAGCGAGAAACCGGAAAAAAGAAAAACACAATTTTTTTCGCGATTTTTGGCGCAACTTTTTAACGGAAAGTGGTACGGGGATGAAACTTGGCAAATATACTAAACTCGATACGTACAATTTTTTGCGCACATAATCTGCGCAGGATCTGCGCAGCTTTCGGCGCAGCCTTGTTTTACACGGTCATTCGACCATTTTCACTCATAGCGACCCCTATGATAGGTAAGGAATACGCATATGGCACAGTTACTACAGTACATAAAGTAAACCTTCAGCGAAGCTTCCACACTATAATTAATGAGTGACATAATGTGAAAATGTACAGAAAGTGTTAAAGTAATCGGTTGCAGGAGCTTTCAAATTTTTAATTCAGTTAATTCCAGTCATTTTACTTTTTACCGATTTCAATTCAATGTTACGTATGAGTGAGCGAACAGGTATACACAGTAAGTTGTTGTAAACAATTTACAGAAGGCCAACACACTCACTCCATCAAGGAGTTACGTACGCACAAAGTTACCGTACTGGACAAACAGTACAACAGTTGTACAGTAGTTTGAAGTCAGTACTACTACCCAAGTCGCACTACATATTATAATACACATATATGTATGTACATATAACAACAGAATTTAGTTTCAAACAATCAAAAGCAAAATTTTAGCAATCCAAAAAGTTTCTCGCTCAAACAGTGATAGATGTACAATTTGAACTCAGGCCACTGTATGCAATATCACAAAAAGGATAACTGTTCAAAAATATAGGTATTGTACAGGAAACCTAATTCTCCTAAAGAATATAGTTCAGATCTTTCTTCTGCTTACCAGTTAGGATCAGGCAAAGAGAGAGAGAATGTAGAAAGGGAGGGGGTCGTCTCACAACCCGACATAGCAGAAGGGAAGGGGACCAACTCCAAAAAGCTTCAAACAACTTCAAAAAATACAATAAGGGATGGTCTGTTGTACACCAAAGTCAGTACCTATATATACTAGGTTTTGGTGCGAAGGGTTTCACCTTAGGGACTTGAACCCGTTCAGGAATCGGTTTTTCGTTCCGCCCCGGTGGGTGACGTAATATCACTGGGCGAGGAGGGATTTTTGGAGTTTCGGAGGAGTTTGAACCTTTGTTGCCCGATTCCCGTCTAAAGATTCCCTTGGCACATCCGCCGCCTCCACTGCCGGACCCGCTCCCTCCAGAGGAGCTGCTGTTCGGTGTGGGCGAGGCTGGACCCCGGGATCCGTCCATTCCCAGGGGACCAGAGGAGGCGGACTGGGGAGAGGTGAGGACCACTTCAGGATGACTGTTGGAAGAGCCGTGCGGAGAGGGAGACTGGAAGCGAGCGGAGGGGCGGAGGCAGAAGGGGGCGGATGGTGCTCAGCGGATGCGGAGTGATGCTTGTGATCCGTCGTGGCGGATTTGATGCATTACAAATTCGATTGATGATGGGAGACTTTTTCCGGGAGGCCGGGTCCTTATGGTGGTGTCCGCCGGACCCGCCACTGGCCGAACCTCCGGACCCTCCGGAGGACTGCACATTGTCACTGAAAAGGGCAAAAAAAGACAAACAGATGGTGATTAAAGCTTAACTGGAAACGGATAAACGCCAAAATGATAAATCAGAAAAAAGAAAGAAAGAAAGAAGAAAGTCATGTATCATCGAAGGTCAAACAATTCAGACCTCTGGTGGGATTCGAACCCACCACTTTCTGCACACTAGCCAAACGCACTACCAGTTGAGCTAGGGAGAAAAGGCTTTTTCGCATAAATGCAATAAAGGAAAGGGCCTTTACGCACACAGTGTTAAAAGAGTTAAACAGTTAATTTTGGGTGACCTCCTGGATTAACAGTTAAAAATATTTATCTTTACTCATTTATCTTTACTTCTTTTTTTCTTTTTTTTTTTTTTTTTTTTGAACTCAAGTGGTGCGAAAAAGTCCAAAAGAAAGTCAGCCTTTGCAAACAGTTTAATACAACATACTGTAAAAAGGACAGAGTTTAAACAAAACAACTACTAGGGATACACCGGGGCCACCACAATGGGAGCCGAGGAGCCAGGGAACGCGGCCAGAAAAGAATGGGCCAAAATTTTCGAATATTTCCCTAAAAATTTAGATGCTGCAACAATTTTGGGTATACTAACGGTACTA
>JASAND010002698.1:0-31153 GCA_030248195.1 Trissonchulus latispiculum
GGGGCTGCAACGCGTCACAAGCGGGCTACCCGCTTGCTAACCGTATGGGTAGGATAAAGAGCCGCAATTTATTGTGCAAACCGCCGGACATTCCCAGGGGTTGCACAAATAGTTGGGCGGATCTGGGGACGTAGAACTGGGGAACCGGGGGTGGGGTCTGATTGGCGTTCCCATAATGGTATTCGCCAGGTTGACGTGAAATTTTTCGTTGCCGATACAGGAGATGGGTTTTCTATTGGAAGGGCTGGGGTAGATTGAGCGCCGGGCTACCCAGCAACTCTATCTAATTAATTTTGGCTCATTAGGAAGGGAAAGAGATGCGGCTACTGAAATCCGGCGGTGGAGGGGGTAGAGGGACCGGCACCATCTTCGTGTAGCTGTGGGACGGGACTTTGTTGCTGTCTCGGGGTGACCTCTTGCCGAGTAGCAGATGTGGGGGGTTGTCGGGCAGCAAATACTTGTTGGGCATAGGGTGCAGGATTAGTAGCCACTCGCGCTGTAACGCGCTGTACTGGTACCCGTAGGTGTGGAGGTAGTGCTGCGGGGGGCCAATTTGGTTCCAGTACGGGATGGTGTGGTGGTAGTTCTGTAAGGTGTCCCCCAGTTCGTACTATACGGGATCCCGGCGCACAAATGTCAGAAGCTTCCAGTAAAGCTTGCAGCTCAGGGAGTCTCTGGGCCCATGGAATTCGATTCGCAAATCTGGGAGTGCATCCGGAGGGCTGAGGGACAGGGGGGTGAGCTGGGAGCTGTGCATCTTGTGATTGTGCCCGGCTGGAGCCAGACTGTTGGGGTGTTTGGGGGGAGGCATGGGCCTCTTGGGGAATGTCGGGTGCTGCTGCCAGCACTGGGGAAACAAACCCGGCGGGACCAGGTTGCTGGGATGCTTGGGGGGTGTCAGATGCTGCCGCCAGCACTGGGGAAGCAAACCCGGCGAGACCAGGTTGCTGGGATGCTTGGGGGGTGTCAGATGCTGCCGCCAGCACTGGGGAAGCAAACCCGGCGGGACCAGGTTGCTGGGATGCTTGGGGGGTGTCAGATGCTGCCGCCAGCACTGGGGAAGCAAACCCGGCGGGACCAGGTTGCTGGGATGCTTGGGGGGTGTCAGATGCTGCCGCCAGCACTGGGGAAGCAAACCCGGCGGGACCAGGTTGCTGGGCTGGGACACTTGGGGGGAGGCATGGGCCTCGTTATACGTTTGGGAATCAATTGACCGGCAAGAGGTGGTGGAGGCATGACTGTAGGTAGGGGATTGTGCCAACTCTGGTGTCGGGAATTGGCACATTTGAGGGCGAAGGAACAATAACTTACTCAGGCCGGGAGGGGCAGTCGAGACTGGGGGTGTCTGCACTGCCTGCGCGGCCTGAGTTGCCTGGGCTTGGGATACTGCACCTTGTATCCCATTGTCTAGGTTGGCTGCGGGGGAAGGGGCGTCAGCCGGCGGAGTACCAGCTGAGCGGGACGGCGGTCTGCCGCCATCCGATAGAACTGAACCTGGGCTAGGGACTGGAGGGTGTTCTGTGTAACGTACGATAGGGTTCACAAGTAAAAATTCAGTCGTGGGGGGTCGGGGCGGGATCTCCGCGGACGGGCCCGCAGGAGATTGTTGGGGACCGGGTTCAGAGGCGGGTAGGGTATTGGGGAGGGTTTGAGAGCCGGGCTGCCCAGTCTCTCTTGTAGGGGAATTCTGGCTCATCGGTTCCAAAAAGCTTGGTCGAGCTCGGGGAATTGGGCAAAACTGTTGACGTCCAAGGGTTGAGGAGGATCAAGTCGTCGTATTCGGGGCCAGATGTAACCTTCGCGGAAATTAATGGAATTTCTCCGGCTCATATAAAAGCCAGAGAACAGCACCAAAGTAAGCAGGGATCAACTTCAGTGCCCACTAATCTACTTCTATATAAAATAAGGCACCAAAATTGCACGAAAGCACCAGCTCTGAAACAAACAAAGAGCAGTGCATACACAAAGGTGAAGAATTGTAAGCAAGAGTGTGCTGGGGTGAGAACAGTGTCAATATTTTGGAAGTGAACTACCGAAATGGTAGTTGTAGGGAGGGGACGAAAAACCCAGGGTAGGGGGCAGGGGACAGGACAGGTTTTGGGAAAAGGCAAAAAGGATGAAGTTTGGAATTTCAACCCGAACGCGTTGAAATCCACCAAACAGGGTATGAGGATGGGCCGTGCCCCATTCGAGCAGATTGGCCTCATTTCGACCATCGGTCGAAATAACTAAAGTCATAAAAAGAACTGGACATGGTATACAGGTACATACGTAGGATCGGCCGGACCTTACGGTACGGTCCTAGGGTACGAGGTACTACTTACCTGCAGTTTTTGCCTGTACGTATGTAACATACAAGCAAAACAAATAAACCGGAGGGAAAAACGACAAAGAACTGGAGGGGGGGGGGTGAACATACCAATTTAATTAACAAGCATACCACACATACGAAACATGCATACCTAGGAATCAAAAATACATACGTATGTAGGACCCAAAAGGGAGAAAAATTTTGGAGTTATTAGAATACATACGTATAACTAATAAAGGATCGTAACGTGAGGGAGAAAGAGAAAAAGACATAAAAACCCATTTTAGTTTAAATAGAAATCGTAAAAGAAGAATAATAAAAGTAATATAAATCGTATAAGTATACAAAAAATGTATAAATATACGAAAGGAAAACCCCAATTTTAGACTGAAAAGAGAAAAACCCAAAAATTTAAAAATAATATAAAATAGAAATAATCGTACGTAGGGTCCTACAATTTTTGACCCTAGAAACATTTATACGAAAGTTAGACACATATACGTACATTTATACCACAAACAAACACGCAAACAATCATACAAACAAAGGACCCTACTTACGTATTTATTTACTGACGCGTCAGATTAATTAAAGCGAGTGGTGTAGGCCTACATTAATAACGTACAAGGGGGAGGAGGGAAGGGACAATTAGATTACGGGGAAAGGGACGGGTGAGTATACCATGTCGGGCAGGATGAAGGGTCTAACACTCCAGACCCTTTTTGAGTTACCACGTAGCGTAACCCTAATAAAAAATATGGGGGAGTAGGGTCCTGACCAGCAGGACCCCAGAGTTATCCTACATAACTCTAAAAACAGCTTACAAAACTTACAAAAATAAATCATTACGGGTTTTTCGTTTAGCGGTTTCCGGGCATGGGATTCGTAGATCATGGGGATAACGAATTAATAGGCTTGGGCAAGGGTGTCGTTTCGAGGGTAGCAACAACAAGATCCCAAGTGTTGCTGGTATTGGCCTGCCATGTGCTCAGGCAACTAGGCGGGCTGCAAGTGCCTGAGATTATCGGGGTTTGGATAAAGTTACCGGAAATGACACTGTTCGTTACGGGAATACAAAATTTATCGGCCAGTGCCCGTAACTCGTCTGGGGTAAGAAGTGATGTCTGCCACATAGGGGTAGAAAGGGAATGGGACTTGGGGACTACGGACCAATCATATTTTTGCATGAGGTCATAACCAATAATAAAATCTTGGTACAGACCTTGGGCAACATGGAAGGGAAATGAATATTTGTGCCCGTTGCACAAAAAGGGTATCTCGCATTTCCCCAATATGTCAAGGGACGTATCCTCCGCAGCTGTGGAGAATTTGGAAGCCGCAGAGGTATGAAGGGCAAGGGAGAGGGTACCGGAGGCATTTACATGGTCGAAAAATGCTTTGGATATGTAGCAGACATTCGCACCGGACTCTAAAAGGGCTAGGGCCTTCACACCAAAAATACTTACTAGCAGGTGGGGGCTTTTTTGGGAGGGCAGACGAGTACACTGGGACACGTAAAAAGGGGTAGTGTCCGTCAGGATTGCTTGGACGAGGTCACTGACGGGACCTGTCTGTTCATGGTCAGGAGTATCTTGAGCCTCAGCGTCCTCGGCTTCGAAGGATTGATTTCGGTCATTCAGGTTACTGAGCGGAGTGGGGTTGGGTTGGGTCTCAGGGTCCTCAGCCTCCAAAACCTGAGCGAAGGCATTTTGGGTAGGGAAGGTAGTAGGAATGACCGCTGGGGTTGGCAGCTGAGGCTCATTGATAACAGCAGGGGTGGGACTTTCTGTTTGATGAACCAGCTCTCCCAAGAGAGCAGTGGGTTTGGGCTGGGTCTCAGGGTCCTCAACCTCTAAAACCTGAGTTGAGGCATTTTGGGTAGCGAGGGTAGTAGGGGTAGCCGCTGGGGTTGGCGGCTGGGGCTCATTGGTAGTAATAGGAATTAGGGTTTCGGGTGGCGAGGTTAGCTCTCCCATAGATTGGGATCGCTGACGAAGGTGGGGTCGAGGGGGTCGTTTGGGTTTGGGCAAGGAGTCGCTTCTGGTGGACTCGTGGGGTTGGCAGAGTTGACCGGACATGTCCAGCTCCTCCATGCACTGACGAATTCGGCCCAGAAGGTTCAACAGCAGTCTTTCGAATTCTTCGAATTTTTGGCGGGTAAGGTTCATGGGTGAGGAGAAGTCCCCAGGAGACTTCTCGACAGCTTTAGGGAGTTTTGGGTACGATTCCTGCTGATGATCCTCCACCGGACTGAGCGACTCTCGGGGATCCTGGAACATGTCGCCCAATTCAAAGCACGGAGCCCACTGGTCGGGGCCAAAGGGGTTAGTGGAAATCGCAATAGGGGAGGCGTGGTCGTGACGAGCACGCTTGGAATGTCGGGAAACTATTTTCCAAGAGTAGTTTCCTGTCTCCCGCATGGGGTGGGAGTTTCCGGGGGCATTGCGAGTGGAGGCCGTGGTAGGGGTAGCTGTAGTGGGACCATCCTGGTGATGCGAGGTACTGGGGAGGTGTTGCTGGCCCTCGCCAGTCAGCAACATCTCCCCAGGGCTTAGAATAAACTTAGGGGTGGAATGTGTACGTACTTTATTAAATGTACGTACATGGTTTGTACGGGGTAAAATTTTGGGCGTCAACAGTGGATCAATTAAGGAGGGGATAGGTACTTGGATCTTGTTGGACGCTACGGGCTTCCCGTAGCATCCGCGAGGGGGAGTCCACTGCTGACGATTAATGGTGATTTCATAGTCCCAGTCGCCTCTAGACGCGCGTAGACGCACGTCGACGTGCGGAGACGCGCGGAGGAGGGCGAGCACCCGTTGGGGGGGCGGGGGCGCGGAGGCGGGGGCGCGCTGTTGGGGTGGGGGGGGGGGGGGGGGGGCGGGGGGCGGGGG
This sequence comes from Trissonchulus latispiculum, assembly GCA_030248195.1. Taxonomy (NCBI): domain Eukaryota; kingdom Metazoa; phylum Nematoda; class Enoplea; order Enoplida; family Ironidae; genus Trissonchulus; species Trissonchulus latispiculum. Next base: position 5,206 of record JASAND010002698.1, read on the forward strand.
GGGGCTGGGGGGGGGGGGGGGGGGGGGGGGGGGGGGGGGGCGGGGGGCGCGGGCGCGCGCATGAAGGCACCTTTAACCTTTCGCAACCTCGCAACACCAAGTTTTTCCCTGCTGGCTGAGGGCTATACTCAGGGTGGGTGGGTCGGCAAGTCTGTGGCCTCCACTGACAAGTTCGTGTGCGTTTGGGCTCCAAAAATGAAAGGCGACGTTGGACAGGGTAAGGGGGTTCGACCTCGTGGTCAAACAGGCTGGGGGGTTTCGTAGATTGGGAGGAGGGTGGGGATGGGGTATACTCCGTTGAACAAGAGGACACTGAGACCGTCGGCGACTGATGTGACTCCGGGTGATGGCCACTTGGTGAGAAATAGGGTAAGGGTTCGGGCTCCTCTGAGCTCCGATTGACCATCCGAGGGTTATCAGTCACTTCATACACGGGGGCCATATTAACTGGGTAGGGGTCAAACCGGGGGCGCACGTCGGGGCTTACTGACGGCGCCCCAGGTTGGCGTTTCCCTGGTTCTGGAAAAGGCCATCGGAAGTGGGTTGATGATTAACTTGAGGACTGGGTTGGGGTTGGAGGTCACTCAGGTCACCTCCTTGTTGGCAAAGGGGGGTCCGTGCTTGAGATTGGGGACTGGCCATCACCTTCGGGCTCGCCAACATACGTAGGAATCCGGGGTGGTTGGGCCCCAGGTTGTCGACTGCGCGTATACGGGTGGGGCAGTATTGCCACCCGTGCCCCTCTTGGGTGCACCAGAAGCACAACCTGGGCCCATGAGTTCTGGAGTTGTGGTTACGGGGGTAAGAATTGGAATTATTTCGAATTCCATGTGGGCGGGATTTGATCTGATCATGGAGGCCTTGGGATGGTTTCGTTCCACTAGAGGCCGTAATGGATTTGGCATGGCGTTTCGTGGACGGGCAGGTTTGCGCTACCAGGGCCTCCCTAGTAGGCAAATGGGGTTTAGGGTATCCGGGTGTATGGGGGGAATAATCATAAAAATACTCCAATGGGGTTTGATGGGGAGGGGGAGCCCATCCAGGACACGCCGGGGCTTTGGGACAAAAACCCAGAGCGGGTTTTTTCTTGGGTTGGGGCTTTCCGGACGGCTGTTCCAGGGGAGTGGGGTTGGGGGTGGGGCTTCTTCGCTCGGGTCAGGACCGTCCAAATGAACCGTGGGGTCATGACGGGAGGGGCTTCCCCTACCTCCGTCCTGGGGGGAGTCCGACGAGGGGTGTAGATCGTCCTCGGGACTCAGTCCTGACCCGAGGCGGATGTGGACGGAAGATCCGTGCTGCCCAGAACTTCCGGCCACGGCCCCAAGGTCAGGAGGGGGAGGGTCAGGAGATCGGGCCACTCTGGGTTTACTGTCAAAGGGGTCGTCTTCATGGGGGCGATTATCCATTACAAACACGACACGAAAAAACACAACTCACCAAATTAGTTATATACGTATATCCTATTTTTGGGCAGGACCGGGGGGGGCGATGGGGATTTTCAGGGTAGGATATACGTATATAACTCAAAATCGGGGTTTTCCGGCCAGGGACACGAAACTCCAACTGTACGTACGTATTCCGGGACCAAAACTCGGGGAGTTGGGTCGAATCTCAGAATCGACCTGGGTTTGTGGGAGATCCGTCCAGATAATAGGCAGCAATCCACCGGTTGGGGCTGATAACGTCCAACAGTACAAGGTTAGATTCCTGGGCGGGTCCCGGAATCCAACCAAATTTTACAAAATTTTTGTATTTCCCTCCCAAAAATTTTCTGGGTGGGGGGGGGGGCTAATTGGGGTAAATGTAGGGCGGGTAGGAAGTTGCTGGTATAATGGGGATGGATTATCACTTGGCCTGGCCCCGGTGATAATCAAGGGGTAGAGTTGGGCTCCCCAACTATAAGAATAATTTCCAAAAGGATGAGGAAAAATAACACGGCACTTAAGAATTCACAAAAATAAACCAATACTATAAAAATAAACACGCCACTAGTCAACAGCAAAGAAACGGGGTTAATAAAATTCACGGGGAAGTGACAGGAAGTCAGGCGTCTGACTGGGACTTTAAGCGATGCGTGGGCGGGACTTCAAAAGTCCCAAGCAGAGTCAGGCGCCTGATAAGGACTCAAGCGATGTGGGGGCGGGCCAAAAAAGTTAACACAAAGATTTGCAATTGGAAATGACGTCAATTGCAGACCTTTGTAAAGGCACACGGGGGGATGGGTATATATGCAAACACCAAGGGAATGAAAGACCGGCGAACCCAGTCAAAAAGCCACACGGGGGGATGGGTATATACAAACACCAAGGGAATAAAAGACCGGCGAACCCAGTCAAAATAAGGAAAATGGAAAGGGGGGAACTTTACAGGTAGTAGGTATAGGGAAAAATTTATTTGCGGCTCTAAAAAACTTTTTGGACTAGGGGGGGGGCTAGAAAAATTAATTTAGGGAAGGGGAAAAATAGGAAAAATATTTTAGGGAATAAAATAATAGAGGAGAGCCTGGAACTGGCAGCCTAATGTAAAATAGGCTGACAATAATAAGAAAAAATTGGGGTGAGTCTAACAAAATTTTTTTTAGACTAGGGGGTAAGAAAATTAATTTAGGGGAGGGGAAAAATCAAGAAAAATATTTTGGGAAAAAGAAAACGAGAGCCTAGGCCTGGCAGCCTAATGTAAAATATGAGGGAGCTAGGGATTTAAACCGCTGAGCTCACGCCCCAAATTTTACAAGCGGAACTGTGCGCAAGAACGCTGACCAGCGACTGCGGGTGGAGATATTTAGTCCAGGCGGCTCTCTTTCCACCGACTTGCCTCGCCAAGGGGGAACAGGTAATTTTTGGGGGACGCCAACGGGGCGCCTAGTAAAAATGGGGGAACACACACACAAATTAAACTTAGATATAGATCAGCTCCGGGCTAATCCCAGAGCTCTACCTAGCTAGGAAAAGAGATCAAAGGCTAGTTAAAGTTTAGTAATAATAATTAAATTAAAAAGACAAAAGACAACCGGCAGATTTAATGGGGAAACGCAGGACAAAGTTATGACAGGGAAATCCTTCCGGCGATAACCAGATAGGACAGGCAGAAATAGCGGGCTACCCGCACAGCAAACAGAAAAGGGCACAAAGGGGAATACAAACAATGGGGAGGGGACCAGCAACAAATGGAGCAATGATGGAAATACAGCAAATCTGGGGAAGGGGAGTTAGCTAACAAAATTAGACCCGGGGGGAACGGGGGCAACCCCGCAAATTAGGACGGAAAGGAGAGGGGGAAAGTTAGGAGTAAAAAGGAAAAACAAATTAGAAGGGGGTTAGGACCGAAAAGGGGATTAGAGAAGGTGAGTTGAAAAGATTTTAGAAGGAAAAAATCAAAAACTAAACACTCACGCTTTGGGTGTGGAATGGCAAAAGGTGGGGCCCCAATCTCAGAAACCGACCGCTCCGTGACTTGACAAAAACCCCCAACTAACTATAAACAAGTCTGAGTCAGCATCCAAAGAGGATAAACTGGAAAAAACCAGTTTTGTCAGCGTCTGCTGACGTGCATGCTCTATCTTTCCAGACAGAGCATAAAAATTACAACAATTACATCCGGGGAATTTTTAAAGACTTTTAAGGAATTTTGGGGGGAAAATAGGAAAGGAACGAAATGGAATTACTGGAAAGGGGGTGATAGTGCGGTCGTTATCACCCACATTACAATGGCCGATATGGACCTAAAGTAAACTGGCAATAATGACTATGGCCTTAATCTGAAAACTTAACCTAATATTGTGCTCCTAAGCCTGATTACAACAAATATGCAAATGAGGTTACCTAACTTCCTTACTGGGCCTAGACTCTTACCTAAACGAATGTAGATTGACCCTTTCTTGCAGAGGTTCTGCACTTTAGATAAGGCGACTTACGCGGGCCTCTGAGGTCAATACTCAACTGATTTTAACCTGTAGGATTGTATTCTACTTTACACTCCTGCGTGGCCATTCCCAAGTGATCGCCAATGTAGTGTTTCTCTGTGTGTGTGTAAAAGCCAATGGGTGGGTAAATGTACTAAGGACAGCTTAAATTAAATGGATGCCGGTATTTCCTTTCTAAAGTCGCGATAATTAGTAAGCTAAACACAATTTAAAAAGAGAAACTCTATTTGTAGAGAGTTTTAAAGAACCTAACGTTTTGGTCCGGCTAAGGCTGAAAGTATGACATTGTTTCAAAATGCGTTTTTGGGTGTATCGGTTAGAAAATGGCAAGTTAAAGGGTCCCTACCCTGAAATCTTACTCCCGGAGAATCACAGAACTCCCCTTCCTCAGGGGGACAGGTGAGGGTCCTGCCAACTTTATGTTGATTCAGAGTTTTAAAATCGGTATTGGGATGAAAACCTGGAAGTTTAGAATTTCAGCTCCTAACAGCTGATTGGCTGATTGGGCGTGATCACGTTTCATAGTTTTATAGTTTATAGTACAGAGTAGTGACCTACGTGCGCAGGGTCGGCTTGGACCCTAATTAGTAATCCTGGAATTGATGAGCCCAGGTGGCCCATAAATCGCAAATATGGATGGCCGTTTGGCCGGATTTTGGATGTGGGGTCAGAGCTGGCATTCGTTAAACGCTTTCATTTTGAACAATGTCCAAAATTGCCAGTCATTGCCAGCCCGATTCACACATTTGCCTGCTAGACGTTCATCTAACCGGTGTTGCTGTGTAAAGATTAGGCTCCGCCGGGAATCGAACCACGGACCTACCGAACTGCCGTTAGCCTTGCAGCCACTACACCACGGAGCCAGGAGAGAATAGCACATAAACATCATATCATTGGTGCTCTCTGTACACCTCTCCCTAGCTTACAAGAGGCTCGCCCGAGCCGCACAAGGACCAACACCAAACACAGGGAAACAGCCAGTCTAGCCTCGCCAAGACAGGTACACACGACAAGAAATAGGGGCTGGATTCCAGGTTCTCCTGGCAGCCTGCTGTAAAGATTTGAATCCGCCGGGATTCGAACCACGGACCCCCGAACTACAGTTAGGCGTGCAACCACTACACTACAGAGCCAAGAGAGAGGAACACATAACTTCTATATCATTGGTGCTCTGTGTACAGCTGAGAACCGTACCCGAACCTACTACATAAAATTTCTGTTGGAGAATGTGTTCTTTGCTGTTGTTGTGCACTTACGCGTAAAACAGAAACATAATGACAGAAAGACGGAACACAAAGTTTCTTTCTATTACTGCCCCTGCTTTAGTTTAAACTTAAAACATTTTAAACGTAAGGTTAGTTAAAAACTGTTCAAACTTGACATTGCATTAGATAGAGCTTGTGAATGCCTTTAAAAATCCCATTTTGGAAATTTTGCTGTTTTGGCTAATTAGTTGATGTTATGTTTTCATTGTGTCTGCGTTTAAATTTTTAATTCAATAATATTATAATTGTTGTTATATTTTAAAATTAATACTGACTGTATATTGTCTAATTAAAATCTGTTAGCGACTGAAACTGCGTTTAATTCTGTCATTTGCCTGAGTTTACTGTGGAAGTTAAAAATAGTTGCACTTTGGAAAATTTAAAGTGCCTCATGTGTAGACTTAGTGCTGAGCGGCTTTAGCAATCGCAATAATTGGTTTCAGATATCTGCTGAGAATTCCTCAATCGCATACACGAAACCGTCATTTGTAGAATATATAGACTCCCAGGCAACCTAAGCTTCCGGTTATAATTATGATTATTTGCGGCCTGTGCATTGTATCTCATACAATGACAAAATTACCAAAGTCAGCCCTGATCTTACTGTGTTGTGTTCTCGAATTTGCTTTACTGGCAAACGGACAATTGTATAGTTACGGTAAGTTGATCAAAACTGAATGTAAAGCTTCTTTTTCGCCGTTTTCATGCTTTCATCATAATCTTTCATAATGCAGCCTTAATTACATAATCAGCTTTAACATCTGTTTAAGGTACATTTGGACAATCATGTTGGCGATGTAATGCCAATTGTGCAATCGTAGGGGCATCTCCTTACTCAACTCAGAGAAACATCGTTGATTCTAGATCTTGCAGACAACTTTGTGAGAGCGACAGTGTAAGTCATTTTAGCTTATTTACTAAACTACCTCTGCTTTTTTGTCACAAAAATTGTAAATTTACAAAATCCAGAGTCAAAGTTTTGGTATTTTCTCAATTTTTAAATAGTCGTCATACTCTACTAGGCTTCTCTAACTTTATTTTAGCTAAGATGTGTTGCAGTCGTTCACAGTCCGTCCATGGGTCTCTGTCAACTGCATGATAATTACGGCATTAATTACTTGACAGATGCTCCTGGATTCAACTATTATGCTTTGCAACCTGGTTGCAGTGGTAGGTATTGTTATGTGTCTGTAGCAATAATTTGCAGCTACTGAGCTTTATCTATGAGCAAATATTAAAAAGGTCAAGATCAAATAGTTTTCACCTGTGAGTTGTGATCCTGAAATTGTAATGCCTTATTCAGCCAACAACAGCAGCAGCAACAAATTTGCTAAACCGTCCTTTTTTTCTATAAATAAAGAATTGCAAGCACACTATTTGTGAACAATTCTGAGCAGAAAAACACATCTTGATATTTGTAACACTGGCTATTAAGTTCCGGAATTGGAATGCTGTAGCTTTACTTAATAGACAAGAAACTGCACAAGATATGTTGCTTTACTTTAGGAGGGCTATGCAAGGACCGAGACCAGCTTTGCAGTTTTTGGGCCTTGTATGGTGAATGCTACAAAAATACAAACTGGATGTTGCAAAACTGTCCACTATCGTGTCAAATCTGTAATCGGCCAGGTCAGCAGCAGTCATTAGTTGTTTCATTCTTCCATGGCAAAATTACTAAAAATGTAATTTTTATGCATAAAGCACTCAACAGTCAACGTCAACAGCTATAGTGCATAATTGTTTCAAGTTCTATTACTTGCAAGTTCAAACTTTTAAGGGTATGATTTCACGGCAACTGCCGAAGAACTTTGAAGAGTAAGAGTTCTGTTCAAAGATTAAGTTGCACGTCTACTAATTTATTCAAAATTTAATTCAAAATTTAAGTAGAACCCGAAGGCCAACAGAACTGACTATGTGACATTATCGTAGTTTGCTTTGCTTTTATCTTCGCAAGCTTTTTAATCCATGTAGGTATGTTAAACTGATTTTACCATTTTAGGTCCAGGTCCGGTTCCACCAGAACCTCCACTGACCACGATTCCACCTGCTGCAGGTAAGCTACTTCAGCACAGAGTCTGATTGTTCCTAACGCAGTTTGTAAAACCGTTTCAAATTAATCATGGTATTCACCAAGTCTTTTCTTTATATAATTATTCTATTTACCAAAGCACCTAAGTTTGAAGTGAAATTACAAAATTTTGCAAAATTAATCATCTGGCTGCATCGATTTTCCACAAACTTGACATAGGATTATGTTGAGAATGCTACAAATTTATGCCAAACTTGCTATACTCCGCTAGAAAAAATATCACTAATTTTAATAACTATCTATTTTCAGATTTGTGTCCGGACGGTCAACGATCTATATTTTTCATCACAGAAAATGCAGATTTTTCTTCCACAAACGGAGTTGACTTTGACAACATTGGTAGTTTGGAAAGCTGTATGGAAGCTTGCAGAACGGGGCGGGTAATAAAGACTGTAATACATAAGGACGTGATGTTCTGAGTTAATTAGTTACTGTTATTCTAAGCTATGTTGCTTACAATTAAATATAGTTGCAAACAAATATTATATTTATTAAGCCCAAGGATATTAGTTTTAACGCCTCATTTAGTCCAATCAATATTTAATTTGATAGTCAGCCATTAGCCTCAATCTTCCATTTTGTGCCACACCCTTTTATTTTATACATAATGCTATTTATATATGGTTGTTGTTGTTTATAACTCCTCCGTTTCTGCTTCTAGTTTCTTAAAAGGATTTTTGCATTTAGGGGCCCAACAATGCAGAAACATCGTGCAAAGCAGCTGTTTACGATGGGAATGCAGGAATCTGTACACTGTTTCGAGAGGTGGCCTCACCAGGATCTACAGTGAATGTTCCTGGACTAAGCTATATCGAGCGTGCATGTGTACCTAGTAATTAATTTACTCTTTAATCTAGGATCGTATATACCTTTTATTCTTTGTTTTTTTATTGATACAGACGATCATTGCTTGAGTCAGATTCATGGCTTTAGTTCCAGTTACAGTCAGATTCATAGTTTTAGTTCTATAGTTCTATGAGTCCACATACATCCTGCAGATGCTTTTAAACTGTTAAAATGTATATTTCAGACAACATGTGTCCGGAAGGAAGCTCAAAACCGTTTGTGAAAGAGCCTCAAATGATACTGATTGGCTATGTTTCAGTAGAGGAATCTGCCAATTCTTTTGACGAATGTGTTCAAAAATGTATTGAGGCTGGTAGTGAATGTCTTGTAAGAATATACGATTGTTAAGAACTCCTGTATTATTTTAAGCACCACATGTTATGCTTTAAGCTTTAAACATTGAACATCAACAATGCAAACTGAAACACCAAAAACCATTCAAAATATGCTCAATACTGATCATTCACGAATACGACATTTAACTACTAAGTGAGATTTCTAGAATTCATGAATTGTCTTGTTCCTTCTACTCTGTCTAAAATTATGCTGTTGTTTCAGTCTGCCCACTACTATCCAGAGGAGCCAAGTCCAAACTGCTTAATGAAAACAGAAACAGCCAGCTCAAGGCCAGACTTGTTTACTGAAGCTCCTTCAAGTGATAATGTCATCTACTTTGAAAATGGCTGTAGATCACGAGTAAGATCACGTACCGGAAGAAATCGTTTGATTAAAGGTCGTCCAACACGCTGATTTTAGTAGGTGCCTAATTCTACAAGAAAAACTGCCTGGACTAACTGTATTCCTTGCTAATGTTCTCTTGTAGCAGTATGGCCAATTCAAGCTTTGAGGAGTTTAAATGTAGTAAACTACACGTACATACGGTTTGTGCTCTTTCAGTTTTTAAACATAGGGCGAGTGAGGGTGTCCTCGTTTCAACTAGATACCTACTGATGGGAGGGTGAGGAGTTGAGTTTAAACTGCAACCTGCGAAAACAGTCAACCGTTCGGGTGTAGAGCAAAAGTTTGTTCTGATAGCAGATAGCATGCCTACGCCTGGAGGTAGAACCCTTATCATGTACGTACTTTTGGCAAGGCACAGCGTGCAGACTGGTGATAATGCAACAAGCACACATGGTGAGGTCTACGCTCGATACCTATTTATTACTTCATGAATTTTATTATCCAAATACGTTGGCAGATGAAATCTCATCTCACTTGCTGTAAATATCTGACTTATATACAATAAGTTTAGTATAGCTGCTACTGACTTCAAAATTTGGAAATGTTTCAAGTTTATTTGGTTTATTCATATATATATATATATATATATATTAAGCAAATTGACCCAGGAAAAATTTATTAACTTCAATAGCTTATTTCAGGAAATAGAAACAACGTTAGGAGTCAAACTCTACATCGTAAGATAGCCCTTTACTTGTTGTTAGACTACGGCAGGACAAATTCGCCAATTTAAACCCTTTACCTGTAGGTATATATCACTGCAAAAATTACAATGACAAAACTAGCAATGAGAAAGAAACAGCGTTTGAACGATTTGGTCAATCTCATTCCGACTGTTATTCACTTCAAGCTTTAATTCGCTCTAATTTTCACATACTACCATGCAGAGACTTGATGTAAGAAGATAAAATGTTCAGCACCGCCAGAGCTTCAATTTGATACATATGTATGGCATGGCAATATTGGAAAAAAATTGAAAATTTGAAATTTTTTTCACATAGGTGTCCGCCATGCTGTTGTAATATGTAGCAAACGCGACACACAAGTTATTGGCATGAAACTTTACATTCACGCTGGCATTATGCCTGCCAATTATGAATTAGCACACCAAATTTTACAAGGATTCCTTAAGTTTTGGTTGACTTATAAAACATCAAACAGGAAATTTATGAAAAATGATGGTTTTTGAGGGGATTTTCTTTTGGCGGGCCGGGCCGGGCCGAAAAATTTCAGATCCTATTGGCGCGTAATTGTTCTATTGAACAAGGAGGAATCTCCCACGTGATTTGAGCCTTTAACCACTGATACCAATTCAGTTCGAAAATCTTTCAAAAATACCAGATATACCACAAAGTTAGTGCTAGCGTTCACTCCCCACAAGCTAATGAAAGGAGGTACCAAAGAGTATAGATCAAGCCATACATAGGACAACATTATTATCATGTTCGGCAGGCCAACAATAACAGCTGTGCTAATGCTAACAACAAACACACTGGCAAACTTTCTTAGCTCCGATTTGACATCGAAATTTTTCTTTGTCGTGCTTCTCTTGTATCTCAGAAATGTTATTATGGTCGCAAAATTTACGCCTATGCTAAGCGCTGATACAATAGCAATGGAACTGTAATGAATTTTTGAATAAGATTGACCCCAGGACGCACTAGATCTGCACTCAGGTTCTACAGTAATGTTTCCCCTGCTTAAAGAAAATATGCACATCAACAGTCCATAGCTACAACAAACACCCAGCAAAAACAACACTAGTTTCTTAACAAAACTCGGTTTCCATGTATTTTTATACCACGTTGAATACTTGACTGCGGCAAATCGTTGAATGGACATTCCACAGGTGGCCGACCCTTGTAAAATTCTCATGGCACAAAAAAGCCATGTAAACGGCTGAACTAGACACGAAAAAATGCTAATACCCGGTTGTAGTCCACTGTTCACTGAACTAAATCTATAGACTGCACTGGACAAGCTGGCAAGTCCATAGCCAAAGTCCGCAAAGGCAAGTACCATATGCAAAGAGTAGGAACTGCGCAACTTCGGTCGCAATGCGATCAATAAAATCAGTGTTAAGTTGCACAAACAAGCACAGGTACCGGTATAAAAATAGCTGTAGTATCCATCTCGCATCTTCTGAATATAATCGTTGCTGTAATTAAATCGTCCGCTGTCATTTGGGCAGGTACGAAAACATGTATACGTTTTTCCATCGGGAGAAAAAACTTTAGGGAAAATTAAGAGTTGTGTTTAAAAATTCTACCAGGAAGAATTCCAGTAAGCTTTTGCAAACAAATACTAGAAAAGTTTTGCGCTGAGAATAAATGATATTGAATTACACAAGATGGCCTCTCGTTTAGGTTTAATGGGGTTTGAAATATACCTAATCTTTTATTTGAATACAGACCAGACACTAGATGATCAAAAAACCATAATAAATTAAAGTTTGGTAACACAGCTAACAGTCTGCAAATGAAAGGTTTGAATGTAGCTTTACGTCAAAAGCGAACAGTAATTAATAAAATCTCACTGATAACCAAGAACTGTTCCTAGTTTAAATGATGCAGCAGTTAATTAGATTGCTTTGTTAGCTGAGAAAGTATTGGACAGAAAGCTCATCTTCTCCCAGATGGTGAAACATGAAAAAGAAAAGTATGAATTCCAGAAGAAAGCACGAACACGCCGAACGAATTTGTGTCGAGACCGAGAGTAGGCGTTTCCATATGTTACAGATTCATGAACGTCAAGCATCATTCGGAGTTCAGAAATTATAGGTTTGACAATAGCGTGGATCTACTACGGTTGGCTTAGAGCAGGCGCAAAATTGAAAATTTATAATTTTTATATGATAATTCTAATGCCTTATACAAAACTAATAAAAATGCTCCTCCGGATCATGAAAAACGTAATATAAGTGGTGGTGAGGTTGCCAAATCAAGAGACTACTAGTCTTAAAATTGTTTAATATAAGGGTTAAGTACAGAAATGGAAGAGTACTACATAGGTTGGGGTCAATTAGTCTGGTACGTACATACGTGGACGTCGGAGTCCAGAGTTGGACGCGGTCGCGGCGCGGGTACCCGCGGGCGGTCGCAGTCGTGGTCAAATTTTCTTGACCGCAATGACCGCAAATTTCTATCAAATCGTGGTAATTTAAGCCAATCTGTAGTAAAAATTCCCAACTTTTTTCAATTCGGGCTTTCAATTTGTCTAACACCTTTTTGTCTAATTTCAGGTTTGTGAATTTCTTGTTTTTATGCCGGTTTCTGTTCGTTTTCATGTGCTACCAGCAAAATACAAACGATTTTAAATTTCAAGTTTATGCACTCCGTGACAACTATCGAATCTTTTCTGACGTTTTTGTTCAAGTGACAGTTGACAGGAACCTTAACTAGTATACCTCTTCGTGATAATCGAAAAGCAAGAATTTCAATACTCGTAGTAGATGCCAAAATGGAAGGTTTTTGCGTTGGCTAACTAGGTTCCAATCAATTCAGTTCAATCAGTTCAATATTCTGAAAGTTTTAGTCAATGCCATGAAATTAGATGAGAATTAAAGGTTAAAAATACTCGAAAGGAGGAAAACCAAAGCTTCAAGCAGTGTTAACATGCTGCCGCTGCCGTTCGGTTGGCAACCTCAACCCTAAAGTGAAAGAACACTCTGCACACAGAATTCCACTATCGAACATTCCAGATGCAGCAACAAAACCAATTTGTGTAATTTTCAATTGCGCTGTAATTTTCATATCTATCTCGATAAAATCGAATATATATATATATATATATATATATAATATATATATATATATATCTACGCTGCAACAGCCCTAAACGGAATACCGACGCGGTGATGTGGCTGCAAACACCTTAAAAATATGAGAAAAGTGGATTTCTTGCATAGAATTAAAGGTATTAAATAGCGAAGTAGCGAGAATGGGTTGCCGCTGCTTTTTCCCTTAGGGACACGGGGTTTTTCAGAAGAATGCAACAGTATTTTGGTCGTAACTTTCGCTAGACGCATTTCCCGAAACTGCCGCAAGCAGAAAAAGTTGTTCAGCTCGACGAGCTCTCTCATTTGAGTACCATATCGACCACTTTGGTAAGCCGAAGGTGCCTGTATAATTGACTTATTTTGAAGTTGTGTTGGCTAAGGGAGTTATGTTGTTGGTTAATTACTAGGGTATTGGCTTAACAAGAAGCCAAGGTAATGTAACTTGGTTAAAAGGGAGAGCAACTTGGTTTAAAGTGTAGCCAAGGTGTTTGAAGCTTGGTTTATTTTAGATTTTAAGTGATTGAAGCATGCTAGGCTTATTTCTAGGAAATAATATTTTTAGCAGAAATCGAAAAAATTTATCCGGTTAAAGCCAAGCCAACCAAGAAAACTTGGCTTGGCTTGATTCAAAAGAACTTGGTCAAAAATAAGATAAGTAAAAGGGATAAAAAGTTTGGAAGGTGTATGGGGAATGGATGGGCTGTAAGCCAAGCCAACCAAGAAAACTTGGCTTGGCTTAATTCAAAAGAACTTGGTCAAAAATAAGCGAAGTAAAAGGGATTAATTGTTTGGAAGGTTTATGGGGAATGGATGGACTGTAAGCCAAGCCAACCAAGAAAACTTGGCTTGGCTTAATTCAAAAGAACTTGGTCAAAAATAAGCTAAGTAAAAGGGATAAATTGTTTGGTAGCATATGGGGAATGGATGGGGTTTAAGCCAAGCCAACCAAGAAAACTTGGCTTGGCTTAATTCAAGTGAACTTGGCCAAAAATAAGCCTAGTTAGGAAGTGTAATACATATTCGTCGATGTAGGGTACAATTTGGCGACCCCCTCCCCAGATTTTCAAATTTTTGCTTCCCCCCCGCCTCTTTGGCCAAAAACATGCCAAATATGGCATAAAATCGAAAATTTAGGGCGAGTCCCCCCACCATCCGTCGGAACCCCCCCCCCCAGATTTTTTGCGCAGCCACACCTATGCCTCCCACCCAAATTTGCCAGACCCCACACACAAAAATTTTGAACATTTTCCCTCAAACAAAACAAAAAATACGAAATTTTTTGGATTAATTCGAAATTTTTCAAAACAAATTCGAAGTTTTTTCAATAAGGCAGCAAACATGAAGAAATGATGATGATGCAAAATCATTTTTAGATGGAAATACAATTTTTATGGCAAATTTGCGAATTTTTTTCTTAATTTCGGACCAAACAATTTTTTACCATTCCAAATTCGATTTTTCCTGACCCCACCCCACCCAACTTCAACACAGCTCACCCATAATTTCGCAAACCCGCTTCCCCAACTTTTTCTCGAGGTACATCTATGGCTTAAAATCCGAATTTTGGCATAAAAATAGAAAATTTTTAGGGGGGAAGTTTGGGGGGGTATAAAAGGGGGTCCCCCAAAAGTCCGGGGGAGGGGGCCCCTCCAATCCAAGTCCCCGTTACACCTATGTCCCCCCACCCACCCGCTCAACACGCCACAACTTATCTGCACAGCGCCCCCTCCCTATTCCGACAACTGCTGAAATTCCAAAGACTTGGCTTATTTTAGACCAAGCAAACACAAATTAAGCCAAGCCAAGCACACTTGGTTGGCTTGGCTTAGAGGTGACATGTGCTACCACTTAAAAGTATAAGTAAATTATTGAATATATGGTATAGACCAAGCAATTTCACCATAAGCCAAGCCAAGTTTACTTGGTTGGCTTGGCTTTGAGGTGACATGTGCTACCACTTCAAAATATAAGTAAACTATTGAACATATCGTATAGACCAAGCAATTTCAACATAAGCCAAGCCAAGTTTACTTGGTTGGCTTGGCTTTGAGGTGACATGTGCTACCACTTCAAAATATAAGTAAATTATGGAACATACAGTATAGATCAAGCACTTTCAACATAAGCCAAGCCAAGTTTACTTGGTTGGCTTGGCTTTCACGTTACATGTGCTACCACTTCAAAGTATAAGTAAATTAATGAACATATGGCATAGACCAAGCAATTTCAACATAAGCCAAGCCGAGTTTACTTGGTTGGCTTGGCTTTGAGGTGACATGTGCTACCACTTCAAAATATAAGTAAATTATTGAACATATCGTATAGACCAAGCAATTTCAACATAAGCCAAGCCAAGTTTACTTGATTGGCTTGGCTTTGAGGTGACATGTGCTACCACTTCAAAATATAAGTAAATTATGGAGCATACAGTATAGATCAAGCACTTTCAACATAAGCCAAGCCAAGTTTACTTGGTTGGCTTGGCTTTCACGTTACATGTGCTACCACTTCAAAGTATAAGTAAATTAATGAACATATGGCATAGACCAAGCAATTTCAACATAAGCCAAGCCGAGTTTACTTGGTTGGCTTGGCTTTCACGTTACATGTGCTACCACTTCAAAGTATAAGTAAATTAATGAGCATATGGCATAGACCAAGCAATTTCAACATAAGCCAAGCCGAGTTTACTTGGTTGGCTTGGCTTTCAGGTCACAGGTGATACCACTTGACACCATTGACCACATTCTTTTAGACGAAGCAATCTAACCATAAGCCAATCCTTGGTCGCCATAAGCCTACAAATGGTTTATTAAACCAAGAAAACATTTCCTTCAAAATAACCTTGGCTAACACCTTATATTCCTTGGCTTTTACCACAACAATTTTAACCAAGCTACTTCACAGCGGCTTATCATCAACTTTTCAAAGCTTAATCTTAGCCTAGAACTAATAAACCAAGCCCAGAAAATCCAGGCACCTTCGCATTACCACCACTTTGAAGAAATTTTTAAAAATCCGGATTTTCGTGGTGAATTCCCGGATTTTCAGTTTTTCAGTCATAACTTTCACTAGACGCATTTTCCGAAAATGCCGCAAGCAGAAAAGTTGTTCAACTCGACGAGCTCTTTCATTTGAGCCCCATATCGACCACTTTCGGAGAAATTTTTCTAAATCCGGAATTTCGTGAATTCCCGGATTTTCAGTTTTTCAGTCATAACTTTCGCTAGGCTCATTTCCGGAAAATGTCGCAAGAAGCAAAGTTGTTCAGCTCGGGGAGCTCTTTCATTTGAGTACCATATTGACCACTTTTGGAGAAATTTTTCAAAATCCGGAATTTTCCGGGTCGAATATCTCGAAATCCGGAAATTTTCCGGAAATTTCGATTTCAGTTTCGAAATCAGCGTGGTCGAATTACCCTATAACCAACTTTTAAGCAAAATCGGAGACAAAAAATTTTCAGGTCAAAATCCGGGTTTTCGGAAATTCCCGGATTTTCAGTTTTTCGGCCATAACTTTCGCTAAGCTCATTTCCGGAAAATGTCGCAAGCAGCAAAGTTGTTCAGCTCTGCGAGCTCTTTCATTTGAGTACCATATTGACCACTTTTGGAGAAATTTTTCAAAATCTGGAATTTTCCGGGTCGAATATCTCGAAATCCGGAAATGTTCCGGAAATTTCGATTTCAGTTCCGAAATCAGCGTGGTCGAATTGCCCTATGACCAACTTTTAAGTAAAATTGGAGGCAAAAAATTTTTACGTTTCCCTTGGTCCCCCCTTACCATTCTAAAAAATTCCGGGATTCGCCATTCCCGGAATCCGGGAAATATCGGACTGCCCGTGCTTCAGTCAACACTTCACCCCACCCTCAACACCCCCTAAAAATTTCAGCTCAATCGGGCCAACCTATCAAAAGTTAGAGGGGGACAGGTGTGGTCACGAGATGATGAATAACTAGCGAAGTAGCGAGAATGGGTTGCCGCTGCTTTTTCCCTTAGAGACACGGGGTTTTTCAGAAGAATGCAACAGTATTCTGGTAGTAACTTTCGCTAGAAGCATTTCTCGAAAATGCCTCAAGCAGAAAAGTTGTTCAGCTCGACGAGCTCTTTCATTTGAGTACCATATCGACCACTTTGAAGACATTTTTAAAAATCCGGATTTTCGTGAATTCCCGGATTTTCAGTTTTTCGGCCATAACTTTCGCTAGGCACATTTCCGGAAGATGTCGCAAGAAGGAAAGTTGTTCAGCTCGACGAGCTCTTTCGTATGAGTACCATATCGACCACTTTTGAAGACATTTTTAAAAATCCGGATTTTCGTGAATTCCCGGATTTTCAGCTTTTCGGCCATAACTTTCGCTAGGCACATTTCCGGAAGATGTCGCAAGAAGGAAACTTGTTCAGTTCGACGAGCTCTTTCATTTGAGCACCATATCGACCACTTTCGGAGAAATTTTTTTAAAATCCGGAATTTTCCGGGTTTAATATCTCGAAATCCGTAAATTTTCCGGAAATTTCTATTTCAGTTTCGAAATCAGCGCTATCGAGTTACCCTATGACCAACTTTTAAGCAAAATCGGAGACAAAAAATTTTTACGTTTCCCTTGGTCCTTACCATTCTAAAAAATTCCGGGATTCGCCATTCCCGGAATCCGGGAAATCTCGGACTGCCCGCGTTTCAGTCAACACTTCACCCCACCCCCAACATCCCCGAAAAATTTCAGCCCAATCGGGCCACCCTATCAAAAGTTAGAGGGGGGACAGGTGTGGTCACGAGATGATGAATAATAATAAAAACGGACATACCCAGATGAAAGGGTTGCCTTTTTGTGTAAAAAGCGGCAACCCAATAATAAACGGACATACCCAGATGAAAGGGTTGCCTTTTTTGTGTAAAAAGCGGCAACCCAATAACTCAAACCTTTGCGGTCACAAAATTATCCTGCTGGTTGCGATCGCGGACGCGGGCGGTCGCGGTCACGACGACTACGGTCGCGGGGCGGTCGCGGTAGGAAAAAATGTGTCCATGTCCAACTCTGTCGGAGTCACATCGACCGGTATGTCCAACGTGTTCAGCGACCAAATTCCGAATGAATTTTAGGACATTTCTAGCGAAAGTAAAACATGCTAAAATGGTTTATCTCCTGAAAGCTACAGAGAAAAATTAAACGATTCCTTTCAGTAGTTTGCGGAAGGTCGAAATATTCAAATAAAATAAACCAAACCGATCTAGCTGCTAACCTACGAACAAACGTCTTAATCAACCGATGTTACAAAATGGTGAAAGTCCGACTTTGGAGACTTGGAACAGAACAGAGCCAAATTTGGGAGTAAAAACAACCTTCGTTTGGTAGCATGAGCAGCCTATGGTAGTATATAGTATTGGAAATGGAACAAATGCCCACGTCGTTCCACCCAACGCTTCGCTAGATAAATTTCTTCCATATAATAGTTATTAACCTAGAAAAAGCACTCGCCTACCCTCCCTAGTCTTGCCTAGGGCAAAAATCGAAGTTTCTAATTCCAACCAAAACTATGGTGATACTTGTTGTACTAGTCGAGTCTAGTCGCTTACCAATACTAATTTTCATAATTTGTTTTCATCAATCTTTTCGCTACCTACATAGACTTTCTAAGCTCATGTTAATATATCAAATTAACGGTCGTGTCGTGACATGATAACCAATTGCTTTTAATGATACGAGAATCGGTCAGTTCTATGAAGGTGGGAAGCAAAGCCCCGTAAAATAAAAATCCACCTAACCAACTTCTACAGCCCAATTACCTCATCCGCGAATCAAGTTTATTTACTTTATAAAACATGTAAATTACATAAACCAAGGCATTATATACATAAGAATATTACAAGCGCCATACTCTATGTCTATGTATTATTAAAGAATTTTACAATACTTAAACTTGCATAATTACATTAAAGTGGGTGGATACAGGATTCATTTGAAAAACACATTGCATGACTAAACAACTTTTGCAGAAAATATGCCGAATGACTCGTGAGCCCACACGATCGAATACAGTACACACTGACAAAGGGCGGAATTATAGGTTAAATTTGGGGAGGGTGTGGACAAAATTTGGGCAGACTAATACACAGAGTAGGATGCTTGCCATGCTCTTTACTTTTGCAAAAAAATAAAAATAAAACTAGTTCAATTAGATTCACAGCCTTTCATGTTCCAAACGCAAAGTGATCCATCGCTTACACCACATACCAAAACATCATTACTGTAGGCAAGCTGAAATAATAAAAGCAAACACACCGTTTCAATTCAGATACTCATATTTTTGCCAATGCTACTACAATACATTTTCCTTCAAACTTATAACGTCAGAGCTAAAACTTTAGAAAGGCTTCATCCTACCTACCCTATTTTGCATATCTGACTTAAGCCGTGGTAACATTGACAATCTTGTGACAACGAGTTGCCACAACGCGTTGTCGCAACGGCCGTTGCTACAGTATTGTCACAACGTTGTTCGTGTAACCAGTGACAAAACGTTGTGGCAAGTGGTGTCAACATGCTGGGACTATGCCTGATTTCGTTGTGACAACGCAGCAGTAAGCATAGCGTTGGCTCAATAGTAAGTGTGTGTTGTCACGACCTGTTGTTACGTGTAACCAGTAGTTGTCAGACTTGACAACTATGGGAGGCAACTACCGTTGTCACAACGCGTTCTCACAAGATTGCTGTGTAACCACGGCTTAAAACTACATACAGCATGTTTATAGGAACAACACAGTATATACAGATAGAATAGACGATCCGTTTGTACTGTACCCTGGTCGGTTCAGCAGTAAAGGGAAGCGATTTGGACATTTGTTTTGGTTCTGAAGCATTCTCCGTGACATACAAATGACCACAACGTCCGGCTGAGATAGAAAACACACAGCCAAAGGCGTGGACAACGTCACGTAGAGATCTTGACGAACTGGACGGGAAAGTATCAGCGTCAGCTTCTGCAGGGACGCTGGGAGAATTGCAACACAGAACAGGGCATTTCTAAATCAAAAGTTTATGCCTCTATCAAAATAACGTTGGCATGCGACGTTATGAAACTATGTAGAAATTAGCCAATTTGCTTAAACATTAACAAAGAAATATAAATTAGCGCAAATTTATAAAGTCTACGAAAAGAGTGCACAAAATAATTTTCCAGCTAGTGAAATTTATGTTTACTATGCTAAAGTTTGCACAAACTTTTGTTTTTATGTACTTTTTCACTCATAATTGTTTAATTTTAAAACTTCATGCTGAAAATTACACAGAAATTATTTTGGAATTTAATCTACTGAGAATTATATTGGTATTGTGACATTTAATATAGCGTTAAAATTGTAACTCGGTAAAATATACGCGCCGGTAGATTATTCTATGCAACTATTTTATGTTGAAACTACAAATTTGCAGAATTAGTACTGCCTTTCTGCACAAAAATTAGATTATATCAACAATTCTATGTTGAATCTTCAAAAGAAATTGTTTTACACACAGTTTGCTGATAATCAGTGCATTTTACATAGAATTTAATCTAGACTTTTATTTTTGCTCAAATAGTTTTATTCTAAGCTAAATGTTTAAGCAAATTGGCTAATTTCTATATAGTTTCATAACGTGGTATGCCAACGTTATTTTGATAGAGGCATTACTCGGCAAATGTACTAAAGGCCTGAACAGTTTTGAAATGCTTAGGGCATCTCCATCCAAGTCGGAAAGGCCAATCATTAAAAACCGCTAAGGTCAACTTTAAAACTATCAAAGCCAGCCAAAGCAGCTGAAAATTATAAAATGGAAACATGGCCAATATCAAGAGTACATAATTGCGGCAAGCCATTTAAGAGGGCTTATTTTCATTGCATTGCGTAACAGTGCCCTAAAAGAGACACCAGTTAGCACTCCCCCTCCACGCTCCTTGAGGGTAAGCCAGCAGCCAAACAGATTATAGAAAATGCATCAGCAGGGGTAAAGACTGAAACGTACTGTTCTGAAAAGAATCCCCATTTGCGAGGAGGTGGCGAAAAGCCGTTGATACTGGTTAAATATATTTGTCCGCGTTGTATAACGCATTTATTAATTCATTGTCAGTTCAGCTTGGATACGAACTGCTTCTAGCTTGGTGCGGCCGACTGTAGCCTCGGTAGCTCAGTTGGCAGAGCGTCGGAGCGTTTATCTGAAAGTCGTGGGTTCGAGTCCCACCCGAGGCCCGAATTTTTCGGGTCTCAGGTGTTGAAGGACAATTTAATTTCTTACATTTGCTGTCGAAGACCCCTTTCCTCCGGTCCGGACCCTCTTGGGATTGTCCGATTCCGCCTCTTAGCAGGGACCTCTCTTTCTGTAACCCGATTGTCTGTGGACGATCTCAGCCCCAACGGGGGAGCATTCGCTCTTATTCTGGTGGGAGTACTTGCCCAGTGCAATAAAAATAAGCCTTTTACTTGGCTTAATCTTGTTGCTAACATTTTTTATTGTTGCGGGTTCCCCCCAGTTTTCGATGTCCCCACTGTTTGGGTGTTGCCCACCCAAAAGTGTGAAAAAATAAGTTTTTGAGGTCAAATTCTGAATTCTCAATTTTGGCTAATTTAAGGACTAATACGCTCACCGTAAGGATAAAAACAGCAACTGTTTGGGTTTTAACTTAAAAATGATACTTTTTTGCTAAAAATTTAGGTATACATATTTATATACTTTGAGCTTTCAAAACCCTAAAAATGCCAGTAATTATTGTAATGTAACATAACACTGCAGTGCTTATGACTAGACTTTTCTGGACTTAAAGTCAAAATTTATGGGAAGGAGGCTTCACGGGGGCTTAGAGTCGCCCTCCAGAGGAACATATTTTTGGACAATTTGTTACGAAGTTCTACGTTTTTGTAAAAAACTGCCAAAACCGCTAACAAAGGTAAATAATATGGCAATTCTTTTGGTTTATGGGGGGAAATCGGAATTTATGCGGATGCACTTCATGGGACCTTTTCAAGAAGGGGTAGAGTAGAGTTAATATGAACTCTATCCTTTTCATGAAAAAGTTAAAAGAGGGAAAGTCAGGCTTCAGTAGAGTTAAAACGATTTAAAACAGTTAATTTTAACTCCACTCTACTCTACTCCACCTTTTCTTGAAAAGGTCCTTGTAGGGCTCCTCGGATGGGAAAGGTGAGGTCGCCGATTGGGCCCCCGACGGTATATACAGGCCAGCATCTATAACTGGTCTTTATATTCAATACCCTACCGTAACTTCCTGCAATAGAAAATCATGTCGGGGATCCAATAATCTCAGATTATGCCCATCCACTACCCAAAGCTCATTGGAACGGAGTGAAACGCTAGGAATGCAGCCAGACAGCTGAAAGTAATAAGATTACGTAATAAATTGAAAAAGTACTAGCATAACTAAAATAGACATCGAATACCAGTTGTGGCTGGGGTCACAATTATCATTAGCTGCGTTGGACAATGCGTCACTACTCTTGCAAATAAGATCAATAATTAAGGCTGACCATTGAAACGTTCTTACAAGCACGCGTCTTAAAGTTTTCCCCATACGGCGGTCACTACAAACAACAGCGGAATCTTCGCCAGCACTGAAAATGAAATTGTCCTGCACAGCAAGATCCAAAACGCCGCCACGGACATGGGGCTAAAAAAGAAACGACCAATACAAAATAGATAAAATGCATTTTAACAACAGGACCAAGGACTGCGATAAAGAAGAATTGGCACTTTAGTGTCTTTATACACAAGCTCAACCGACAAAACCGAAACGTAAAGAGAAAGCTGTCTGTGCAAGCCCAAAATGTTATTACAAAAATTTCATAAAGTTGAAAACACACGGTGAAAATTTTCAGTCTGACTACAGTTATATGACAGAAAGTTCACTAGCATCTGAAGCTTGACTTAAGGGCCTTAAGGGGGGGGGGGGGGAAATCTCCCGACAAACCTTGATGAATCTGGACAAATTATACATCAAAATAACGCTAAAATGTTGAACTGTTGCGGTACCCTGGAATTAGAATTTTAACTTAGGCTTTTAAAAATTTTTAATTAATTTTTGAAGGATTAAAATTTAACACGACTTGAGCACGAAGTCAAATTTTAAACCTTAAAAAATTAATTAAAAATTTTAAAGGCCTAAATTCAAATTCTAATTCCAGGGTACCGCAGCAGTTCAACATTTTAGCGTTATTTTGATGTATAATTTGTCCAGATTCATTAACGTTTGTTGGGAGATTTTTTTGGCGCACGCAAAAAAATGACAACTTTTTGAAATTCCTATGTTTAACACATGAAATCCCAACTTTGAGGTAAAATTACTCGACAACCGTAAGAGTTACGACTTTAATTTTAAAAACTCGTTAAAATATACCATTTGGATAATATAATACGTGGAAATCAGCGAGATCGGAGAAAGTCGAAAAAATGGCCCAAAAATGGACCCCCTTTAAGTAGGACTGTTTCGAAACCGTAATTAACGTACCCTTAGAGTTGCCAGAACCCGATCGTCAGCTCTACGATCATAAATTGCCACAGTGCTAGCGAATGTTGACGCAAAGACGCAGTCCTGCTCCATCACAAGACCTAATATAGGAGATTGAGAACTAAAACCGACAATATAACAGTTCCACCAAACTATGCATCAAAAGATGATGAGATTATCAAATCAATGATATAAACTTGCTATTGTCTACGTGGGACGGATACATTTCTAACATTATATATTCGTTAAAACTTTCAACAATTTTAAGATGTTTTGGTTAGGACTAGTGATGGGCACTGGATATCCGGATAATTTTTATATCCGGATAATATCCGATTTGAGAAAAATATCCGGATATCCATGTACATTTCAGACAAAATAATGAAAAATTAGCAAATTTTGGACAAAAATTTTAAAATTTTAAACATATTTTTTAAAAATTTATCTGAAAATATTTTGAAACCAAGGTTATGGCTTGATTGCATGATAGAAATTCACAGCATACCGAAAAATTGACAGAAAAATTAAAAGTTTAACTGCAAAATCGAAAAATTTTCTTGAACTTAAGTTTGGAAAAGGCGGATAACCGGATATCCGGATATCCGTTAACGCAAAATAGGCGGATATCCGGATATGAAAAAATATCCGGTGCCCATCACTAGTTAGGACTAAGCAGGGATTAATTTGTTTATAGTGTACATACCTAAACGAAAAAACAGTAAACTTCAATGATTTTTAACGACTTTTGATCACCTACGTTATTTATTATAGTCCACATTTTGAGGCACAGCAACGGAAGAGAGAAAATTTTATAAAATCTCCCCCGACAAGGCAAATTTTCCGGGGGGGAGGCAATTTGGTTTCGGGGAGGGAAATTCCCCCTCTAGCCCTCCCCTGCCTGCGCCCCTGGCGGCCCCCAACCTCCCCCTACTAGGGATAAGCCAGATTATATTACTTCAATTTCGCCGCTGCCAGATAGTAATTTTACATTTGTTAGAATCCAGATTTGTATATGCTTGATTTTCTTTCTTCTTCCCTAAGAGCGCTCTTCTTATAATATCTCAAGGTATTATTGCGTGGACTCGGGGTTGGTTTCCATTGGTTCGAGCCGCAGGCAACGGATCAGAGTTTTTTCGACATGTGTCTTACAAGATACACAGTGAAGTTGAATGTTAAATTGTATGAAAGAGAAATCTAAACTCAAAAATGACATGTGGTTTTTGATATTTTGGAATGTTTTATATTTATTGCAAAATTGTCAGATTTGCTAAATCCAATTTCAAAAACGTTTGAGCTCCATTTCTCTCATTATGTTACAGAAACATTCAAAGTTTTGTTAGATTTTAGTAGCATAAGTTTCAAGCGTCTAAGTCCTGACTGATTGATCTCATGTGCGGCTGAAGAAACCAGCCGGACAGTTGTGCTCGAGCTATCGGGCAGAAATGAAGGCGATAGCTATGGTACTAGAATGGTACCGTGAGCGAACACTGGAAGATAGAATGGCTCCACCAATAACCATCCTAACTGACTAAAAATCTGCCCTACACAAGCTCCAGGGCGGCCCTGGAAGCTCAACTGGTGAACTGAAGTCCAACATCTGGAAATTGCTATTAAAACTGGATGGACAAGTTTCCTTCCAGTGGGTCCCTGGACATAGTGGAATCGAGGGAAATGAATTAGCAGATCTGGCCAGCAAAGAAGCGGCAACCCTTGACCAACAACCTGCCCCTGTAGATGTGGTAACTGTAACTCTACGGACACCTATGTAAACCGCAGGACCAACGAAGGCAGGAGATCCGGCATCGAACATGAACTAATCAAGGAAATAAAATCCTACCCTGCAGCTCGTCAGTGACGAGAGAGAAAGTGGTCTTACAAAAAAGCAGAAAAATATCCTCTCCCAACTCAGATCAGGTGGGCACTGTAGTTTGCAGCCTACCGATTCCGGACTGGCAAGGAGGACACCCCACTTTGCCCAAGATGTGGTGAAGAAGACAGGTTTTCCTTAAGCTTTGTATCAAACCAGCTGTTTTAAAGAATTTCGCGCTTTTGGTGCTATTTACTTTTTGAAAAAATGGACCATACAAGATTTTTTGACAAAAATGAAAAATTCTTCAATTTCCGGAGGGCTCGGCCCCCAGACCCTGGCTTATATATCCCTAGTGGGGTTGGGTGGGGTCGCCCCCCATGCGGCGACCTCCCGTCCCCCCAGTCGAGGAGCCCCCCCCCCCCATAAATTCCGACATCCCCCCAAAATCCCAAAAATTGTCAAATTTTATCATTTTTACCCCAAATTTTCAAAAAGTTTTCAGGCTTCGCCAGATTTTTGACTAAATTTTCGCTATTTTAGCTTAAAAACACCTAAAAATAATCTTTTAGCGATTTTTAGCAGTTTTTACACAAAAACACCCAAAAATTCGAACAAATTTTCTAAAAATATGCCCCCCCCCATTTTGGGTGAGCCCCCATATCGATGGGGGCATGGAGCCCCCGCATAAAAAATTGCCAAGGGATAAGCCAGAGACCTCCCGAGGTTTGACCTTTGCCCCCAGGGACGCACCCAGGATTTTAACAAGGGGAGCCTAGGGCTAGGGGGGTACCGGCAACAATTTTCAACAGCTCAGTATTGCCGCACACAAGTGACCAAATTTGCGTATAGTTAATAACCCACCCTGAAAGTCTGGGGGGCAAAGTTGCGGAAAATTCCCGGGGTGCGAAAGACCCCACCAAACCCCTCTCGTGGGTGCGCCCACACTTTGCCCCCTCTTTTCAAAATCCCGGGTGCGCTCCTGCGCCTATACCTTTCTCAATTCTATAAA